>JAYEVE010000274.1:0-142773 GCA_036346375.1 Guadua angustifolia
ATATATAGAGTTGTAGAATTATCACTAAAAACTACTCCCTTCGGCCACAAATAATTATCGTTTCAGATATAAATGTAGTCAAACTTTGAAAACTTTAACTGTTAATATCTTTTTAAATATCTAAATTGGATAAATAAAAATTATATGTGTATATTTGTCTCAAAAAGTAATTTCACAATATTATAATTTTATTGGGTTTTATAAATATATTATAATAGAAATTAGTCGTCAAAGTTGTGTTTTAGAGACCGTGTTAATGTCCAAAACGATGACTATTTGTAACCAGAGGGAGTGTTTTATTTTTTCTCTTTAGTATGTGTATATAATATAGGCGTTTTATCATATATATACTCTGGTATATAACTATGTATAATATATTGTCTGATTAGTAAACTTGTATTGTCCAGTAGTACTCCCCCAACAACTGGGTAGGCGGCGGCGCGACAAGCCAGAGGAGAGCTAGCGAGGGGATCTGCTGATGCCAACCTGATTAGTTGATTAATCTTGGTACAGTGTATAAATGGTGTATTGCACCATAATTGATGTTGTATCGCCGATTGTTGATGTTATAATGCATATTTGCATAGAGGATTAGTAAATATCTAGAGTTATAGACTATATGGGCAGGGACAGACGGTGAGCGATGGCAGAGGAAGAGAAGGAAGGCGTGGCAGGTGTAGGACAGCGGCATGAGGGAAGGATGCTGTCGTCTCTGGCTCTTCCTACTGCGATGTTGCTGCCAACCCTTCCTTCCTGAGCACCGCCACTTCTCCAATGTACCACCGCCTCCTCTTCTCCTGTTGGTGTTGAAAAAGAGTCAACCACCTTCAACACAAGCAAACACCGGGTTTAAGTTAGGTTCGTAGCGTACTATCTGATTTGAACTTGCAATCGGCAAGATAGATCGAAATACTTGTTAACCGATGTGATCGGCTTCAAGCAATCGTAATGTAGATCTAAACAGTTGCTTTAGCCGATTAGATGATAAGTAAAGATCTGTTTCCTCCGAAAAAGGCGATGCGCAACAAGATTGAGATGAAACAAACTTGAGATAATTGGTGTAAATCGAAAATGATCAAAATTGGTGATGTACAACTTTATTGATCAAGAGCAAATTATAAAGAAGATGCTAAGTCTTAAAAACTACTTCTAGTTGACGGAAAATAAAAACAGATGTGACTTGATTGATTGTTGGTTTATTCTTCCTTCGGCTTGCCTCATGACCCTTTTTATACCACATAAGCCGATCATGTCCTTCAACTTTTAAAATCCAGAATTCGTACTGACCTCTATCTTATGTAGATAGATTCCGTTTTGAACCAATATTAGTCAAAAATATCCGGATTTATCCTAACAAATCGGTCATAACTTTCCAAATTCTAGTGCATCACTAGGCCAGTTCAAGACAACCGTCACCTTCTTTGGATCTGTGGAGACCCCTGCATCACTTATCACAAGCCCCAAGTAATCAATACTGCTCACTCCGAATACACTCTTGTTCCTTCTAGCTGCCAACCGATGGTCCCTCAATAGCTGCATTGCAATCTTCAAGTGTTGCAGATGCTCGCTTATGCTTTTGCTATAAATAAAAATGTTATCAAAGAAAACCCAGACAAAGTTTCACAAATGTTCTTCAAATATAGTGTTCATCAATGCCTGAAATGTTGGCGGTGCATTAGCAAGCCCAAATGGCGTGACAGTGTACTCCACCCCTGGCTTCAGATGTATCACCTGGTCGAAATCTCGTTTTGGTGGCAATCCAAACAATTCTGCAAAAACATCAACACACTCTTTCAAGAGAGTTTCAATTCTGGAATCAATCGGTTTGGTAGGATCATTACGCTCACATTCCATAGAGTTAACTTGTATCAAAAACCCATTGATGCTTTTTGGTGCCAATTTTGGAAATTGCTCTGCTTTCAAAAGATAATTGACCTTAGGTTGAGTGAAATCACTGAGATGAGCTCATTGTCCCTCCTTGTAAATGGTGAGCAATTTTGCCTTGAAATCCAATTCGATCGGGCTATGTTCATACAACCAATCAGCCCCTAATATCATGTCATCATTCCCTAATTTCAACAACTTAAAAGTTGTGTTGAAGGCAATACCTTGTACCACATAATGTAACTGTTGCACCATAGCATCAAACACAACAAACCTCCACCTGCTACCGATACTTTCCTGGGCGATATTGGACAGAGAGTACATCCAATCTTAATAGCAAAATCATAGTCCAAGAAGGAATGAGTACTCCCACTGTCCACCAAAGCAATTGCTTGTTTCCCTTGAACCTTCACCCCCAAGGAGAACGTGAATGTTCTACTTACCCCATGAGCTGCATCAACCAAAACCTGCATTAGCTGTTCCTACCCTTCTTCCCTTGTGTCTCCTTTCAGACTACCAGGTGCAGTCACAAACCCAGCTGGTTCATCGGGAGGATCTTCATCTTCTATTTCAAGATCATTCTCCTCTCCACGTAACAATAAGGTATGAAGGGCATTTCTCACTCTACATTGTTGATTGTGCCTAGGAGTCCACACTTCATTACAATGCCAGCAAGTTCTTATCTGCTTACCATCCGGGTTCCCTTGCGGAATGTCATTCTTTTCTCTTTTTATATTGACTGAATTTGTATTTCTTTGGGTTTCTACTGTCTTCGGCTTGGACACTCCAATTGAATGACTGCTTCGCCTAGCCAAAGCGGCCTTTTCCTCAATCTTTGCATACCAGTATGCTTCAATTAAACCTTTGGGTTGATGACTACTGACAGAATACTTGATTTCATCCTTGAGCCCCCCAATGAAACAGCTCAACAGATAATTCTCCTGTAGATATGCATGATCCCTCTTAACCAATTCAACACATTTTTCAAAATAGTCAATGTACTTACTGACTGAGCTGAGATGTTTAATACCCTGCAGTCTCTCCACTGTCTCATGGGCATTTGCCTCAGAAAACCTATCACACAGAATTGCACTGAACTATGGCCAGTTTAACGACCGCCAAAGAATACCTGTGTCACGAAACCACGTGCTTGCTCTTCCAGACAAATGTCCCATAGCCAAATTGGCCCATTGTTCAGTCGGAGTACCCGCCATTTCAAAAAACTTCTCGCACAGATCCAACCATCCAATTGGATTTTCTCCTGTGAACACTGACAGTTCTAGTTTGGGTCCTTTTATAATAGCTTCTGCATATTAATGATGACCATGAACCTCCCCACCAGACAAATGCCTCTGTGGGTCTACTAACTGAACACCAGGATAATGTAAGTTTTGAGAGCTGCCCAGATTCCCTTGCAAGCCTCCTGGAACTCCCGGCTGTGAGATAGCTGGATGGAAGTACCCCGGCACTTGATGACCCCCAAATCCAAACTGAAATCCCGTTGGTACTGGCTGCGGCATATGAGGAGAAAGAGAATACCCATTCCCCACAGTCACAAAGCCCATTGACGCCCTTACTTGAGGATATGAGGATGTCCGAACTGCGTGTGTGAATACAGGTGCCATACTGCTGCCAATCTGTTGGAAATCTATAACTCCAGAAGCCTCTATAGAAATTCCAGTACAAATGACCTGAGCTCCACATCTATTCGAGTCTCCAGAAGAAGTGAATTACCACCATCCAAAGGAAGAGCCGGACTGACCTGATCCAAGAGATGAGTAACCAGAGGAGATCTGCCCATAAGCAATCCTTTGATTTCGGCCATATCCGACTTCAGGGACTCCAGATCTGCCAGTCGCGCGTGAATCTTCTCAATCTCTTCATATACATCCATCTCCTTCTCTCGAGCAGCCGGATTGGCCATGCCAAGGATCTAACTGGCTCTGATACCAAATGTTAGGACCTCAATTTGATCCAACAACAAAACTGATTAATCTCGCAAAAGGCAGAATATCACCAAATGATAACTCGAGTAGAGGAAAAGCTAGGTTCTACACTATTCTATTGATCTACTGTTGTTTTGACGGAAGTTTTCATTCCATTCCTTCTCTGTTTATACCCAAATGTGTTTACAGCAGTAAAAGCAGCACAATGATCAAGAGTTTGTTACATGCGCGGTAAACGAAAACGACAATACAAAGTTCAACTTCCTTTCCAGTAATTACTATTCCTGTCTTTGGCCGTTGATTGTGACTTCCTTCCCTGAATTCCCATCGATACTTACTTTAAACAAAGTCGGAACAAGATGCTTTTGCTTGCTGCTAACGATTCAGGATAAACTTGCGAAAGCCAGAACTGAATTCGACAATGGAATTTAGCTCCTGACACCTTCTCATGCTGCCAGCATCGCCGCCAGATCCGCACCTTCACACGCCGCTGTTGCAACTCATGCTCCCGTCCTATGGCCCCGCAGAATCAATCGTCCCCGGCCATACCGGATCCAGCCGTTCTCGCCCAAAATCTCCGTCCTCCGCCTCTTCCATCGGTTCTCAGAGCCCCGCATCAGGCTAGTAGCCTTCGTCCTCTGCCAATTTTCTTGAACCCTGGCGACCCGATCTGGAGGGAAGGGATGGCCATATCTTGGCTTCGCTTGGTGCTGCGTGAAGGCGAAGAGAAGGGAGGTGGGGCTGAGATGGAAGACACGAGGATGGAACGGTTCGTGTATCGACACTCGTTTCCTGGAGGAGCCGCGTAGATGAGCAGTGGACGGTCGGAGTAAAATTCTTTTTGTCTAAGATAAGATATATGGAATGTTAAAACCTTTAACCACGGAACAAAATATGTTAAAGCACACGGAAAAAGGTCCACAACACAGGAAGTTCACGCCATCTGCTTCAGCGCGGTAAAAGCTCGATATATTAGGATGCGGGCTTCATTCCAGAGCATTGTAGGGACATGTTCTTCTCCGTGTCTTTCTCATCACCTTTGCACCGCCATCTCGAAGTCCTCCTGTGTTACATGAACCCTTCTCTCCCGGAGAGCAAACATGCCAGCTTCTGTGCAGACCGCCTGAACAGTGAAACTTCATATCAACACAAGGTGCAAGATACAGGTAGCTATGATGTTGTGGATATGGAGCCGATTGAAATGCATCAGCCAGGCACTAAGGAATATGAAGATCCTATGCTTCAGTTTCACGAACATGATAGTAATTCCAAGCAGAACAACGCAAAGTCTTATCATGTACACACTATATTGCTAAGTTATATGTAGTGGATTTGATTGTCTCATCATAAGTACATGTAGTGGAACACTAGACAGAACAGTCTGCTTGTTTTTTCAGACACACAGATTGCAGCGCAACAATTGATGTCACAGTACTGTCAGTCTAGCGTTAGGGCAGCACAATCGAATTCGAATTTCATTACTGCCTTAACAAATAGCTCAAAGCCAGACAATTGACAAACTCTATTATGTTCTTAAAATCCTAATTACTGACCTCATCTTGATGGTAATTTAACTACATGTGATGGAATAAGTCTTTGTACTCAGTCTTTGTGGTCCTTTAGGACAGCATCTTAGACCACTTTAGGACAGCATCTTAGACCACTTTAGGACAGCATCTTAGACTAGCATCTTAGCATATGCTTGACTGCCCTGGCCGGGTATAAATATGTAACCCCAACCCCTCAGGTTGGCATGGCATTGTGTGAGAAATAAACAAGAAAATTGCCCCAACTCCTATTGTCATCCTCTCTCCATGAGAGTAAGAATTCAGCTACTAACAAGTGGTATCAGAGCCGTTCTTTCCTGCAGCCTAAACATCTCTTGCTCATCTCCTTCCCACGCCCCCCCTCGCTCTCAGCTAGCAGCAGTAATAATAGCTGTTCCTGCTCACCCTTCATCTCTGACAGAACAAGGCGTCTCGAGGCAGCTTCTTCCCTAGCGTAGTCCCCACTAGCGCCGCCATGTCCGAAGTCGTCTCGGCCGCGTTAGCCTTGGCAGCGCGAGAGCAGGTTTCGCAGATGTATGCAGCAGCGAGACCTGGCAGCAGGAAGGCGGCAAGTCGGCGAATGCAGCAGGCGGAAGTGGAGCAGCGTAGCAGGTGAAGCGGCGTGCGGCAAGAGCTCGAGTCGCTGCGGCCCACTGCTCGCGAGCAGATCGATGTGGGGCTCAAGGCGGCGAGTGCAGGCGACGGGCGAAGGCGGACATGCTGCCCGCCAGAGCGTGGTGGGCCGCGGGCGCAGCAGCGGCGCTTTCGGCGTGGTGCGAGGTCGACGGGATCGCGGCCTTCAGGTCGGCTCTCACCGGCACGATGGTCACCACGGATCCGGTCATTGTCGGGGCTCGGTCCGGATGGATGGCCTACTCACCAAGACCAACTCGTCGGTGCATGCGGTGATCGAGTCGACTTGTCGTGACAGTGGGAGCGAGTTGATGCGACGCGCGCATTACGACGGATCGCGGCGCGATGCCTCATAGCTGCATTCCTGCGAGATGCGCTTCGCTTCAACAAGCGAAGCGCAGGGCTGGATGCCATCGCTTGACGCTTGCGCAGCAAGCGCGCTGGGTGCGGCCTTAGCACCTTGTAATTTCCCCTTGTAAGTACAACTTTTCTCGTCTTCTAATCTAATCACGGCGTTTGCCGTTTTCAAAAAAATAACTGGCTCTGATACCAAATGTTAGGACCTCAATTTGATCCAACAACAAAACTGATTAATCTCGGCAAAAAGGAGCAGCATATCACCAAATGATAACTCGAGTAGAGGAAAAGCTAGGGTTCTACACTATTCTATTGATCTACTGTTGTTTTGACGGAAGTGTTTTCATTCCATTCCTTCTCTGTTTTTATACCCAAATGTGTTTACAGCAGTAAAAGCAGCACAATGATCAAGAGTTTGTTACATGCGCGGTAAAAACAGAAAACGACAATACAAAGTTCAACTTCCTTTCCAGTAATTACTATTCCTGTCTTTTTGGCCGTTGATTGTGACTCCTTCCTCTCTGATTACTTTTCCCCATCGATACTTACTTTAAACAAAGTCGGAACAAGATGCTTTTGCTTGCTGCTAACGATTCAGGATAAACTTGCGAAAGCCAGAACTGAATTCGGACAATGGAATTAGTAGCTCCTGACACCTTCTCATGCTGCCAGCATCGCCGCCAGATCCGCACCTTCATGCACGCCGCTGTTGCAACTCATCATCCCCGTCTATGGCCCCGCAGAATCCAATCGTCCCCGGCCATAACCCACCGGATCCAGCCGTTCTCGCCCAGCATCTCCGTCCGCCTCTTCCATCGGTTCTCAGAGCCCCACATCAGGCTAGTAGCCTTCGTCCTCTGCCAATTTTCTTGAACGCCCTGGGCGACACGATCTGGAGGGGAAGGGAGAAGGGCCCTTATCTTGGCTTCGCTTGGTGCTGCGTGAAGGCGAAGAGAAGGTGGGGAGGGGTGGGGCTGGAGATGGAAGACACGAGGGATGGAACGGTTCGTGTATCGACACTCGTTTCCCTGGAGGAGCCGCGTAGATGAGCAGTGGACGGTCGGAGTAAAATTCTTTTATTAGTTAAGATAAGATATATGGAATGTTAAAACTTTTTAACCACGGAACAAAATATGTTAAAGCACACGGAAAAAGGTCCACAACACACGAAGTTACACGCTCCCACTGCTTCAGCGCGGTAAAAGCTCGATATATTAGGATGCGGGCTTCACTTCCAGAGCTTCCGTAGGGACATGTTCTTCTCCGTGTCTTTCTTCATCACCTTTGCCACCGCCATCTCGAAGTCCTCCTGTGTTACATGAACCCTTCTCTCCCGGAGAGCAAACATGCCAGCTTCTGTGCAGACCGCCTGAACAGTGAAACTTCATATCAACACAAGGTGCAAGATACAGGTAGCTATGATGTTGTGGATATGGAGCCGATTGAAATGCATCAGCCAGGCACTAAGGAATATGAAGATCCTATGCTTCAGTTTCACGAACATGATAGTAATTCCAAGCAGAACAACGCAAAGTCTTATCATGTACACACTATATTGCTAAGTTATATGTAGTGGATTTGATTGTCTCATCATAAGTAGATGTAGTGGAACACTAGACAGAACAGTCTGCTTGTTTTTTCAGACACACAGATTGCAGCGCAACAATTGATGTCACAGTACTGTCAGTCTAGCGTTAGGGCAGCACAATCGAATTCGAATTTCATTACTGCCTTAACAAATAGCTCAAAGCCAGACAATTGACAAACTCTATTATGTTCTTAAAATCCTAATTACTGACCTCATCTTGATGGTAATTTAACTACATGGACAAAAATGGAATGGATTCCAGATGTTAATCATGCATTCAGAGGTCCCAGAAATGTCTTAGCAAAAGGCTGCTATGTGAGCATGCTTCTCCACCCTCGAGACTCATCATGCACAAGCGTGCATGGTGCAATATTCAGTTCGGTAGATACTAAAAATTGCATGACATTAAAAAATGCCTAAATATAATTTTCTGCCTTAATAAACATTAGGCACTAAGAGAGTAAAACTAATTGAAATGTGAGCTAGCACATTGTTTATCAGAGATGTAAGTAGATACTGAACAAACCTTTAGCTCAGCTCCTGAGGCCCCATTCATCTTTTCTGCAATCTTTTTCAAATCAATACCACGCATCAAGTTCATTTTTCTTGAATGAATCTTCAAGATATCAAAGCGTGACTGAAGGGGCAAAAGAATAAGCACATCGTCAGGCACAAGCGATCATGCAAAATCAACACACACAATATATGTTAAGTTATGCAGCACGTACATCCTCATTGGGATTTGGAAATTCAATCTTCCTGTCTATGGCCAGGCCTCAGAAGGGCTTGATCCAAGATGTCTATCCTATTTGTTGCCATCAGAACCTGCATGAAAAATTTAATGCATCACAATAGTGCTGCTTCACATGTCTGAATCAGCACACAGAAATACCGTGATAAACCAAAGAATACCTTAATTTTATTTGATGCTTCAAAACCATCAAGTTGGTTTAGAAGTTCAAGCATGGTGCGCTGCACTTCACTATCACCATTGCCAGTTCCAGACTCCATTCTAGCAGATCCAATAGAGTCTATTTCATCCATAAATATAATGGATGGTGCATGTTCCCTTTAATAAGTAAACCAAATAATTAGGACTATATTGATAACAAAGAGATAGGTCGCCTCAAGGTCGCCGGCAACGATGAACCATAGCCTCCCTCGGGCCTATCACCATCGGCGGAAGTCAGATCTCACTCGGAACAATGGGAGGCTTGCCGTGGTGTCGGGAAGAAGGAGTCTCTTCCGCGACAAGCGGCCGCAGCGCTTGCCGCGCAAGGCGGCGCCGGAACGCCCGTGTCGGGCGCGAGGACGCCGAGGGTGACGCCAGTGAGGCGCCTGTATGCGTCCACCACGCAACCGTGGTTGACGAGATGACTCGCCGAATCGGCAAGCTTGGCCATTGGGCCAAGGAGTGTCGCAGACCACGACGTGGCGTGCCCACGCCGCACGTGGAGGAAGAAGAGCCGCTCGCCCCGCACACGCAAGCATCGAGCTATCTCCAGCCGCATCGGCCGCAATAATCTCCTCCACCTCGATGAGCCGAGAGCACACGCCTTTCTTGGCGCGCCCAAAGCAATGACAAGATTGACGGTGGTGCCTCGACATCGGGCGCTACCCATCACATGACCGGCCGACGGAGTTCTTCACCGAGCTTGACTCCAACGTCCGAGGCTCCGTCAAGTTTGGGAACGCCCAAGTGGAGATCAAGGGCATCGGCTCGTCCTCTTCACCGCCGAAGTCCGGAGAGCACAGCCGCTCACCGAGTCTACTACATCCCGCTGAGGAACTCTATCATCACTTGGGATACCGGATGAGAACGGCTCGCTGGTGGCGATCAAGAGCGAGTCATGAGGATTTGGGATCACCGCTGCCTCCTTGCCAAGGTAACCGAGGCATCAATCGACTTTACGTCCTCAACGTCACGTGTGGCACAACCTCTCGCCTTGTTGCTCGTCGGACGACGAGGCGTGGCGATGGCATGAGCGCCGGGCACCTTCACTTTGAGGCCCTCAAGAGGCTCGGGTTAACGAGATGGTGCTGTGCCTCCCTGCCTCGACCACGGCCTCTACTACCCGAGGTGCCCCGAGAGGCACACTGCCACACACAACAATGACCACGGCGGCGACATCGACACCGGAAGAGCACGAAGCGGGATTCTCTTATTCTCTGCAAGTGCCTCGTTAGTGGCAATGGGTTATACAAGTGGTGGCCTCGCCCAAACCGCGAGGCCGAAAGTACATAGCGGCTTCCACCGCCGACTCGAGCACTTTGGCTTGCTCGATCGCTTGGTGATCTCCTCGGCAGAGACACCGGCGGTGGAACTCGGGGTGGACAAGAAGTCCGCCTGCCTCGCAAAGAACCCCTGTTTTCACTTAACGGAGCAAGCACATCCGAGCGAGGTACCATTTCATCCGGATTGCTTGGACGAAGGAAGCATCAAGCGCGTTACATCAACACTAAGGACCACTTATGGACTCGCTCACCAAGCCCCTTGGGAGGATCAAGTTCCTTGAGCTTCGCTCCAGGACCGGGATGGTCCAACTTTCCCACAAGACGACGGACAAGACTTAGGGGGAGAATGATGGAATAAGTCTTTGTACTCACCTTTGTGGTCCTTTGTACTCGATCTTTGTGGTCCTTTAGGACAAAGATCTTAGACCACTTTAGGACAAGATCTTAGACCACTTTAGGACAGATCTTAGACTAGCATCTTAGCATATGCTTGACCGCCTCTGCCGGCTATAATATGTAACCCCAACCCCTCGAGTTGGCATGGCATTTGTGAGAAATAAACAAGAAAATTGCCCCAACTCCTATTGTCATCCTCTCTCCATGAGAGTAAGAATTCAGCTACTAACAACATGGACAAAAATGGAATGGATTCCAGATGTTAATCATGCATTCAGAGGTCCCAGAAATGTCTTAGCAAAAGGCTGCTATGTGAGCATGCTTCTCCACCCTCGAGACTCATCATGCACAAGCGTGCATGGTGCAATATTCAGTTCGGTAGATACTAAAAATTGCATGACATTAAAAAATGCCTAAATATAATTTTCTGCCTTAATAAACATTAGGCACTAAGAGAGTAAAACTAATTGAAATGTGAGCTAGCACATTGTTCATCAGAGATGTAAGTAGATACTGAACAAACCTTTAGCTCAGCTCCTGAGGCCCCATTCATCTTTTCTGCAATCTTTTTCAAATCAATACCACGCATCAAGTTCATTTTTCTTGAATGAATCTTCAAGATATCAAAGCGTGACTGAAGGGGCAAAAGAATAAGCACATCGTCAGGCACAAGCGATCATGCAAAATCAACACACACAATATATGTTAAGTTATGCAGCACGTACATCCTCATTGGGATTTGGAAATTCAATCTTCCTGTCTATGCGGCCAGGCCTCAGAAGGGCTTGATCCAAGATGTCTATCCTATTTGTTGCCATCAGAACCTGCATGAAAAATTTAATGCATCACAATAGTGCTGCTTCACATGTCTGAATCAGCACACAGAAATACCGGTGATAAACCAAAGAATACCTTAATTTTATTTGATGCTTCAAAACCATCAAGTTGGTTTAGAAGTTCAAGCATGGTGCGCTGCACTTCACTATCACCATTGCCAGTTCCAGACTCCATTCTAGCAGATCCAATAGAGTCTATTTCATCCATAAATATAATGGATGGTGCATGTTCCCTTTAATAAGTAAACCAAATAATTAGAACTATATTGATAACAAAGAACATATATGTGGAACTATTTTCAAGTCACAAGCAAATAATGGTTAAGCTACAATAGAAGAAGAAATCATGGAATCTTCTACTCAGCTTACCTAGCCATAACAAAGAGTTCACGAACCATCCGGGAGCCCTCACCAATATACTTTTGAACCAACTCAGAACCAGACACCCTGATGAAGGTACAGTCAGTGTGATGAGCAACTGCACGTGCCAGTAGCGTTTTCCCTGTGCCTGGAGGCCCATAAAGGAGGACACCCTGGGAAAAAAGTAAGAGTAATTTTTTTCTGCCATATATGAAAATTGAACCGACTAAGATAGTCCTGTAAAAAAAAACTGAACCTTTGGTTGGGCAATTCCAAGGCTCTCAAATAGCTCAGGATGTTTGATAGGAAGCTCGATGACCTGAAATTGAGGTCATGAGTCAGAATGTGTAAAATGTGATGCATCCATAGTGCATTGAAGTTCTACACAAACCTCCTTGATCTCTTTAATTTGCTGATCAAGACCTCCAATCATATCATAAGTAGAATCAGGAACCTTCTCAACCTTCATAAGATTGACCAATGGATCAACTTTGCTTGGCAGGATTAAATGGAGCATATAGCTATCATTTCGAAGAGCAACTCTTGTTGAAGGTGTGATCTTTGTAATGTCAATGCTCTTATCAATATCCACCACATACTTGCCTTCGGGATGCACCTGAGCAGTTGTATTTGAAAAGTTAACAACACTTCGATAACAGAAAGCTAGAACACCCAGGCCAATAAATCCAAATGACTAGAGGATGATGAAAATCATGAGCGCAGTAGTCAGCAAACCATTAAAATATAAAATGGAAAACTAGCACATTTCATCAGACAATCACAGCCATAAGCCCATGTATTCAAAAAGACAATATGCTAGATATTGAGATTCAGGAAGCTCTTCTGGGCTTACCTTACTACAATAACAAAAGAGTTTAATAAAGTTTCGTGAGTTCTAAACCCTCCTTTTATGAAGAGTTGGCTATAAGGGAAGAAAGAACTTTCATTGGGCATTACTCAATTTAACAAACTGAAATAAACTGGTATTCATAACAAATGTAGCTTAGTCAAGAGTGTCAGAGTCAGGCTGGACCATGTATGCATATTGAGAAGATCTGTCATGAAAAATGTACAGCAGAGTATATAATAGACAGACATAGCAAACGAGAGCATTAAACATAAAGTATTACTTTGGTCATATTTCTTTTACTTGTTAGTTCTTTACTTCTTTTGAATATATGGAAGGGACATGACTGTATGCTTTTGTGAATAATGTTTGTTCCTTGCAAGTGTCTGGCTTCATGATGAAGTGCAACACAAAAGTCATCAGTTTCCATACAAATATAGAAAAGATTAAAATGAGCTCAAGTTTACGAGTTCTGCAGCTGAATTGATCTTAAAAATTAACCCCTGCTTCCCAAAAGCTCATTGTTAGGTGTCACATAAATAGAGGAAGCAGCTGACCACTCTTTTTAACTGAGTAGAAGGCTAGCAACTATGCTCTAGCTATAATCTAATAAGTGGTAAGCTATAACATCCCAATTTTTGCCCTTTTCAAAATCTTTTGTAGTTTAGCACTTCAAAAATTTTCGCCAATTTTATTGCTAATTAAAGCTTAATTTGGGACTTTCATGAATCAAAAACAATTTAATATGATTAAATCCCGAGTGAACAATTATCAAAATTATTTTATTTGGGTTCCATGTGCTGAGGAATATTTTCCAGATTTTTCTAAGATTTTTTCGAGTGCATTTGCTATTTTATTTGTGTTCTTTTTCCTTTTCTGTATTTTCTAAAAAGAAAAACTATTTCATGCTGTAAAAGGCTTTGGGCGGATTTCCCTTCCTGACAGCCCGTCTCCTACAGCCAAGCCTGTCCCGTAGCTTCCCTCCATGCCCCGGCCCAATCCACGTCGCCTTGGCCCAACTTGCCGCGTAGCACAGCTAGCGTCGCGCTGTGCCGCTGACAGGTAGGACCCACATGTCAGTCATCTTCTTCGCGTAACCAAGACAGACTCTACAATGCGCCACGGTATCTGCACCAAACTCCAAGATTTTCGTGCCTCCTCCGTGGATAAAAGCCGAGGCCAGGCCCTAGATCTGCATCACCAAGAGTCCTGCGTCCAAAGCCCTAACCCTAGCTGCAAAACCAAGCCGCCATCGCCCCAGAATTCAAAGATAAACGCAGCGCTACTGTCGAGCTTCTTCACTAGATTTCGTAGCCGCTGGTGAATCTTCATCATCTTCGTCCACACCATCATGATCGCCGTCACAAGTTCTACAAGGTGCGCGCCTAACTTCGCTGAAGCGCCGTTAGAGGCCATCGTCACCACCTCTCGCCGCTGGTGAAACCAACCACGTCACAGAGATTGCCATGTTGCGTTCTTTCTGTTGGTGTCCTTCATGTGGCCGTAGCTACATCCATCGTAGTTGTGCCACCGCTCGCCAGTGACCATCAGTCCTAGAGCACCGCCGCTTGCTTGTTGCCCACGTGGCAGCCACATCGGAGCCACACAAGCACCGCATTGTTGCCTCGTTAGTGCCACGTGTCTGCCACGTAAGCTAACCTCGTTGTTTCAAATTATTGCACGCTAGTTAAAATTATCAACTATTTAACTATTTTGGGACTAGTTATGCAACCTACTTGAATTATGCCTACCATGTCATTTGCTATATCATGATCATTTCTTACCCTTGGTTGATTAACTATTTGTTGGTCATAAATGTGGAACCAACGTGGGTTCGTTAGACGAGATTAGTGTGCTTAGCCATGCAATGGGTTATTGGTATCATTTTGAAGTTGCAAATCCAAACATGATTAAATGTCTATGGAATATCTTTGTAAAAAGGGTGTGTCCTGTGTTGCCACACGAGATATCGTGGATGGCATATGTTGCACTACAGTCAACAAGGGTGGGAAGTGATTTAGACTGAGGCATGTGACAAGAGGCTGCGTGCTGGTGGTTCTGTTTGAAACTGGATTGGTGATTCTATGTGAATCAATTAATATAGTTCTGTGTAACATATGTGGTAGATTGGAAGTCTTGACTTGGTCAATTAAAGACTTAACCACCACAAGTCTGAAATGGGACAGATCTGATTTAGTAAGTTACCGAATCTTGACATATGACACCTCAGGAGGTTAAGCTAAGTTGTGTGCTTGGGGTGGAGGGTGTGTGCTACAGCAATGCCACATCTTGGATGTTTATCGTTCCTAGTCCAACGGTGAGTCTTTCCCATTCTTCTACTCTGTGTGAAGGTAGAATGGTGAGACTAGACTTATCGGGAGAGTCAATGTTTGGACAGAGTTCTCGAAAGGTGTTGTTGTGACCTTAGTCGCATGTCTGAGGAAGCGTGCCATGCATAGCATGAGAAGATGATCATATCTTGTGGGTAAAATGTATAACCTCTTTAGAGTGTAAAACTATTCGAATAGTCACATTCCCGGTTATAGACAATGCTCGAAAATTTCAAACAAAGGTTAGATTTTATAAAACAAAGACTAGGAAGAAGGCTGTGTTGCCAGCAAGGAAATGGTGTAGGTTGTATGCCAACTTGAGAAAGCTCTGAATAACTTATTATTGTTGTTATTTGCAAGGTTATTAAGGCGTCGTTTAAGCATCTGTAGGGCCTCCGCCACGGTCTCACCTCATCGAAGATTCAGGGAAGACAACCCCTTCCATGCTAAGGTGCCGCGACACCGGGGAGTAGAGAGGAAGCCGACGTTGGATGCCAGATAGTGGAGCTTGAGGTAGTCATAGAGAGGGCCAGGAGGCCATCGGCATTTAGGATGACAACTGGATCTAATGGATTCGGCGGTGGCACCGTTAGGGTTAGCCGAAGGGGAGGTAGATCTGGCGATGGCGAGGCTCACCCAAGTCGGTAAGAGGAAGAAGGGAGCTTAGCATTGGAACCCTAGCCCGCGCCCACCGCCACATCGTCCCTATCTAAGCCGCGTCGCGCCATGTCGCTACCCCTCTGCACCGGCACCACCACCTCTGCTCCAACGCCGCCGCCTCTGCTCCAGCTCCGCCAAATCTAGGTACTACCTCTCCTCTCGTGTCATCTTCCTCGCCGGCCTCCCCCTCTCTCTTTCGTCCTCTCCTCTCCCACCTTTTCTTTGATACCCCACTCCCATAATATCCCCCATTGTCTTTGTCTCCTCTCCCGTCGTCTCCCCGCTGTCCACTCCTCTCTGGTCCGAATGCCGCCTCCTTCTACACTTTGCTTTGCTACTAGTGCTGCTGCTCTACTGGGCCAAGGGGGTTGCTTTGCTCTACTAGGTGCTGGCTGCTGCTCTGCTGGCTGGTGCTTTGCTATGCGGAATGAGGAAATGAGGTAGCTGGGATGTCTATGCTCATTATACCCACCATGCTCGCCTATTAGGAATGAGGAATGAGGTACCTGTTAGTATATGGCGTCACCTCGCCACACGCCTTAAGCACTTCAGCGGTAAAAAGGTGGTAAGTTGCCATGCCTTGCCTTATCAATTTAATAACTTTGGTTATTTGTTTTACTTATGTTTTTAATCTATTATTGTGTTCAAATGCTAAAATCTGCTTTACACAAAATTAACCATATCAACCATCCGTTGAGTAAGTATTGCATATAGTTATTAGATTTGCATTCTATCCACAACTTGTTAGAGTACTCCATATGCTTTACACAAAATTAACCATATCAATCATCCGTTGAGTAAGTATTGCATATAGTTATTAGATATGCATTATGTCCACAGAGAACTCCATATGCTCACCCTTGCAATAATCATCAATCAGTTGGATAAGAGGAGTCAATACTAGTTCTGGAGGAGTATTGTGAGGAGGCTGATTATTAGGATTCAAACCCCATTCGATTGCTTGTGGCAGGTATCAGGTTTCCACTAGAGTTTATTTTCGTTCCACTATAGTTCTCTTATTTAGTGCTTGAGTCCTACATGACATAATAATGTAAACTCGACCATAAAGTCGTCTCACTATTTAATTATTTATCAAATTTAGTCATTTATTCTTATTTTGTTGTGTATGGGGTTGATATCTATGTTACCACTGTGTGCATTGGTGTTATTCTAGACTAGTGTAGTATACATAGAGGGTCCCGATTTGCATATTCGGGTGCCGACATAAGCCCAACTAATAGAGGGTCCACTGATGAGATATTACACCTTTGACCTTTGTCATATATGTAAAGTACTGATAGTAGAAGATAATGTGTAAAAGAATCAAAACGCACCTTCACTAGAACCTTTGATTTGCCCATGACCTTCACCACCTCACCAACATACGAGCCAGGTTCTTGAAGCAACTGTAGCTCTTCCCTAAGCATTCTAACTGCAAAATCAAAATTGCGATATAAATTTAGAGAAATAGTAAAAATAATATAGCACATGCAAAAAGTAGTGCCACTCCTTGAACTGAGATCAGAAGAGTAAAGTAGATCCTTAATATAGGCATCATGCTACAAGCCAATATTCATACACTGCTATACATCATTGTGAAATGAAAAATTGGGAGCAAAGGAATATCACCAAATCAATTTGACATTCCCAATGTTCAACAAGACGTGAGTATAATTTTGGATTCTTGGTACCAAGATTATGCATTAGAGTCACAATACCACAAATTTCTCAAATGATAGGCAGCATTGAATAATAATGCCTAATCTCAGGTGAATTCAGCAACCAAAAGGAAGGGCTGAAAGCAGAAAGCAAGCAGTGTACAATGTTATTCCTGGCAACCCCGCAAGTATGTGCAATAGAACAAAATCGCCAGGCGAAAACAGAAATACCACTAGGCATCCAAACACAGTCAGGCAACAGACAGCATGCACATAGTTTGCATAATGCAATATCAGAATTGGTATCCAAACGCAGTCAAACAACTGTTACCATGCACATAGTACGCAATTCAAACTGCACACTGGGCTAGTGTAGTGGGCCTACTGTTTAGACATCTAAAGATGAACAATCAAAGCAGAGCATGACTCCTAACACAAATTAACATGTCATCTTCCAAATACTAGATAATTTGAAGGAAACAAATCTCAAAATCAGCACGACGAATCGCCAGCTACCCGACAACGCAACTAACAATCGTGCCTTTGGCTACGATTCGTCCACAGAGTAAGCTAGAGTTCCACTAACGCGATCCGATAGTGACCACACAAAGCAGTGCATGAGAGCCACAACGATTACTAGGGCATAGTCACCTCGGGAGTTGAGGTCGTTGCGCTGGGCCTCGAGGCGGTTGAGGTTGTGGGTCTTCTGCCGGATCTGGAGCTGCAGATCGTGGATGTGCTGCAGATAGTACTGCCGCAGCCCCTCCCCACCGCCGCTGCCCCGCCCCTTCGCCCCAGCCGCCTCTTCGCCGGAGGCGGCCGGCGGGGGCTTCGAGATGTCCATCGCAACCGTGGCCATCGCCGACTCGCTGCCTGCCGGCTCGGGGGCTGGGACGCCGGTCGCTCGGGTTCGGCGGTTTCTTCTTGCGGTGGCGTGTGGACAAAGGTTTTCGGCTCGGCCGGGAAGTGGGTTTGCTTGTTGGGTTGGGTCTGGTCTGGTGTGGCCTGAGAGATTTTAGAATTTGCCACCTTTAAAATTCGTTTTTCAGATTTGATATACCTGTCTCTTCATTATAGATTTAGATGGGCTACACGCCATACACGTGAAGTTTGAAAGGCACACGAATTGTATGTCATTTTCTGAAATTTCACGGTGTGGCCTTGGGTTCATGTAAAGTCGGTTCCTGTATGGCTAGGAAACCCACTCGAGTCGATCAGGAATTGCTAGGATGTCTCTGTATGAAATAAGTAGATGTAAAGAGCATCTTCAAGATTATCCTAAATCCATTCTCAAAATCTGATTTATGGTTTGATTAAAAAAACATACTCCAATAGTTCCTCATTCATTCTCCCCAAATTTTCGCACACCTTAAACACGAACCCAGCATCCTCATTTCTCTGCACCGCGTCCGTGCTCCCAATCGAAATTTCTCGCCCCTCCCACGCGCGTCAGCATCTGGAACTACGCCGGCCGTGTCACCTCCGGGTTCGTGTCAGAGATCTTTCTGGCGTGGTACAAGTTCTCGCGGCCGCTGATGCTGACGCTGGTGCTCCTCCTCGCCTGCGTCAGCCACCTCCTCATCACCTTCAGCGTGCCGCAGTCGCTGTACGCTGCGTCCGTCATCATCGGCTTTTGCTTCGGCGCTCAGTGGCCGCTGCTGTTCGCCATCATCTCTGAGGTGTTCGGGCCCTCTACGACGTCGAGGCTGCGAAGCAACACGGCGGGACCCTGGTCGGCAGGGACAAGACGTGCATCGGCGTGCAGTGCTTCAGGAAGGCGTTCCTCATCATCACTGCCGCCACGATGGTTGGAGCGCTCGTCTCGCTGGTGCTCGTGTGGAGGACGAGGAAATTCTACAGGAGCGACATCTACGCCAAGTTCAGAGACACGGCCGCCGAGGAGCTACCCAATGGTGATTCGGCAGCAGCGGAGCAGCGGCCGAAGGAGGCGGCGGAGGTGGAGTCAACTGCGGTCAACGGGAGGAAGGGGTAGTTGCCAGGGAATTGGAGTTCTTGTCAGAGCTTGGAGATGATAAATTTGGGGGAGAATTTGTTCTCTGGTGGCATTCCTGCCAGGGAATTGGAGTTCTTGTCAGAGCTTGGAGATGATAAATTTGGAGGAGAATTTGTTCTCTGGTGGGATTCCTGCCAGGGAATTTGGGGGAGAATTTGGGGCTGGTGGAATGTGGGCATCTGAATTTCTTGAATTTGAGCTCAAACAAGTTTACAGGTTCAGTTGATCCATCACTGCCAGTGCCTTGCATGGATGTATTTGATGTTAGTGGAAACCGGTTGTCTGGCTCCATTCCAGTGTTCTTCTCAAAGGGTTATCCTTCATCTCTGCTACCATTTGATGACTTGGTGTCAGAGTATTCTTCCTTCTTCACAATGGCACGACGGGAATTCTAACCAAAATTGGGACCACCGGACCAAGTCAAAATATTTTTTGAGGAAAAAATAGGAACGGTTAGAGTATGGCCTTTTTTTAGGTCCAAAAGTTTTTGGGAAACTCCTAATCCAGGATTATTGGGAGTCAAATTATTGGAAGCTGTTGGAGATGCATCTCTAACAATTTCTAATATTTAGACTCCTAATATTTTTAGATTAGGATCTTTCTAAAAGTTTTTGAGCCTACAAAATATCTTGTTCTCCGACAGTTCCTATATTTTCTCCCAAAAAACCCTTTGAATTGGTCCGGTGGGCCATTCTTCTCCTCACGCAATCTGTTTTGTTCGGCGTCTATGCCGCCAGATGACGGACGCCATCGACGTAGGACGTGGTCGCCGAGGCTCATTTGAGTAATACTGCATGCAACCTTTGAATAATACTGCAACCTTTGAATAATCCTTTGCTCAAATGGTACACTGGAGCGCACCTGCTTGCCCCGACACGCTCCAGCATCGCCTTCTAGACGGCACTCAGCTCCGATTTGGCGAACCGACGATCATACATCCCAAGGAAGTTGTCCCGAGGGCTCGCTCGCCACCACCACCTCACGCCCATTGCTCGGCCTCCTCCACGTCCTTCTCCGGGTCGCCATCATGACAGGCGCCCCATCCCCATCCCCCACCATGAGGCGATGACAGGCGTGAGGAGGCGGGCCCAGAGGGCGCGCTGACGGGCGCCGAGCAGAGACTGCCGCCTCGGCGCACATGAGCGCCGGCCAGAGGTTGGGGACAGGGAGGCTAGGAGAGAGGCGGGCGCACACCTCCTCGAGCGCCGCCGAGACGAGCGTGTCCATGCCCGTTGATCGACGGGCACGAAACGTTGATTGGGTGCGCAGATGCGGCGCGGACAAATGAGGCCGTTGGGGTGTTGTTTTGGGCGTGCGAAAATTTTGGGAGCTAGAATGAGGAACTGTTGAAGTATGTTTTTTTCAATCAATCCTAAAATCAGATTTTAGGAATGGATTTGAGGCACTGTTGGAGATGCTCTAACTAAATTATTTAATACAACTATTTAGCTTGCTGTATATTGGATCAATGTTAACCCAGCGCATGCAGCCTTGCATCCGATGTCCAGGCCCATGGAAACGCCCGGAAGACTTTTGCTCGTGTGCAGGCTCATGGAATGCAATGCTCGGTTATACTCGGATGCATCTCCGCTCATTCCTCGTCCGCTTGGCTCCTCCGCTCACCTCCCTTCACTCGCCTCCCTCCACTCGATCTCTCCGGCAACAACCGTGGTAAGTTCTGATCTCTTCTGGTACTGAAGACCACAAGGTATTTCCCCTCTTCTTCCCCTTCTCTTCCATTATCTGGTCCTTGCCTCTTTCCACGAAGCTTCTTAGTTTGGTGCAGTCCCCTTACTGATACCCCTATATCTGGTGTATTCCCCTTTTCTTTCGATCTGATTTTGTTTAATGATATGGTACGCCACAATTTTGTTTCATCCACATGTAGATTATATCTGGTGTATTTCACCATACTGATTTTGTTTTGTCCACATGTAGATTAGATATAGTGTATCTTAGAGTTTGTTCAGTAGAGTATTTGCTATGCTGGTGTTGGCTTGTGTTCATTCAATGATTATTTAGATCACTCTGCAAGGCATCTTGTGCTGATTCAATACTGGTAGATCTAGTATTTCCTACTATGAATTGGTAGATCAGGTGTAGTATTTCTCATATCAACTAGTCATGATCTTTTCCATGTTGATTCGATCACTTATGATTGCTTTCACTTGAGCTAGATTACTAACACCAAGCATGTTTTCAAGTCAATCTTTCTATTGAGTAAATCACTGGTTCATCCTACTATGATTTGATGCTTTAAATTCGGGAGCATATGATGCTACACTTGACATGGTTAATACTTCTAAGCAATGCTTCTATGGTTGATGATGGTATGCCACTAGAGGAGCATTGCGATGTAGCAGTCGTGGCATATGCCACTAGTGGAGCATCGCTTCGATGTGGCAACTGTGGCATACATATATTTGGGTGCATATTTTATAGATGTGAATACATTAAGCTAGTGATAACACCATCATGTATTATTGTTACTGATATTTTGGCATTGTGTTTTATACATAGATGGATGAATTGGTGTGTAAACGTCATATGCTAATCGCTAAAGGTGTTGGTCTGGTGGCTGTTATGTGTGCCTACATGCTTTGCATCATACAAAGAGCTAGAGAACGTAGCCTACGCATCACCTAAGATGGATATACCATTTAGATGATACCCATTGCTTGGAGCAGCTTAGGATGAGAAGGGCCCCCTTTTTTCTGCTGTGTAGTATGTTTTGTGATAGGCAAATGCTGCGAGATACCATTCATTGCTATATTGAGGAACAAGTTGCTATGTTTCTCCTAGTTGTTGGCCACAACCATAGGTTTAGGGCTCTGCAGCCTATCTTCAGGAGATAAATTGAAACCATCAACCGGTACTTTCATGAGATTTCGTATGATGTTGGCGAGTTATGCAACGAGATGATCCGGCCACCTTCAAATGATGTGCACCCTAAAATCTTTAACAGTAGAAGGTGATACTCTTACTTCAAGGTAAAATGATTGTCACCTTAGAATTAGTTAATACCCAAAATTTAGATATTCAATTGCAACAATAAATCGAACCTTTTCATGTCTTTATTAGGATTGTGTTAGGGCAATTGATGGGACCCATGTGCTTGCGAGTCACGATCAATGTTTGTGGCCTTTAGGGGTTGGAAGGGCACTACTACCCAAAATATCATAGTTATCATTGACTTCGACCCTAAGACAAATTAGAACCGCTTGGAGTTAAAACTCTTAGTTATTCTGTTCCTTGAAATCAAATCCCTCCATCTTACTTAAGTCCAAACATGCAACGGACCAAACCTCAGTTGTTCATTCTTTGGGTCCAGCGCAAACCTAGTCAAAATCCTTCTGCCAATCTCTAATCAAAAGCCTTGTATTCCTCTCAGTTGAAATTGATCTAGGTTCCAAAAAGCTTATTAGTCCAAAGTATTTCTTGATAAAAAATCTGAATAAGATTTATCCATTCACGATGGACCAAAGTCCATTTAGTTCGTAGTTAAAATTCCTTTGGAGAAAACTTGTAACCGAGCGTTTTCCATCTACAATGGACCAAATTATTTGGTCCGGCGTAGTTGAAATTGTGTCGTTAATTCTTTTCCTATCTACGACGGACCATATTATTTAGTCCGACGTACATGTAAGATTCTCATTCCTTTGCCAGACTAAATCCTCTAAACTCCCATGTATTTGGTCCGTCGTAAATGTCTTAAATTGGTCCGTGATACATGATCAGTATCGCTAAGTCTTTTTGCTTTGTCCGCTGTAAACGTGTTTTAGCCAAATTTTGACAATCTGACACATCCAACGGTCACTGTAGTAGGTACAATGGCTATTTTGTGTCCATATGCCTATATAAGCATTTTCTAAGCCATCTACCACTGAATCTTTTGATCTCTTTAACTTTCTAGCAAACTTAGAGCTTTCATTCCAACAAAGGAGACTGTGCTTCACCTTCAAACCCAAAATTCTTAACACTCTCAAGTGTTTAGCTCCAAGCATAAATTCTAGGAGTGTTGTGCGTTGTAAACCAAGAGACAGGACTTGAGCTAAGTCTATTACTCTTGGGTCTTTGTGATCCTAGACAACTTGGAGGTAGTGAAGGTGCGACCTGTCCAGAGTGTGTGTGGAAGGCCAGCTTGGTTGTGAAAGGTTTGGAACTCACCTTACCGGAGTGGTAAAAGAGTTACCATAGTGGAGACCCAAAACTATTGCGACTAGCTTGTGGGGGAGCTATACTTCGAGGAGAAATGCTCCAACGTGGAGTAGGAGTCAGGCTCTGAACCACGGGATAAATTTTTTGTGTCTCCTATTTACTTTCGTGCATTATCCTCGTGTCATTACTTTTTTGATACTCAGTACATTTCACTCTCTCGCATTGCTTCTGTTATTCTAAACTATTGAAGCTTGATAGTTGCACTAAATCTAAATAATTAAAATTTGAAAAGTTGCCTATTCACCCTCCTCTAGACCAACTTGTTCCTTCAAGTGGTATCAGAGCAAGGTTTTACCATATAAAGCTTAATCAGCTTGGTAAATGGCCGAAGGAAATGGATCTGCAACTGTTAGTATTGGTAGAGTACCAGTTTTTGATGGTACTAATTATGCCTATTGAAAATAAGAATGAGATGTTATTTAGAAGTTGTCGGGTATGATGTGTGGAGGGTTACAGAAAAACCTTTGCCTCGTCGTGTCATGGCCGAAGGTCAAACTGTATATGGTGAACCCACTCCTGTTGAGATCCAGAATATGCAGTATGATGCCCAAGCTCGAAATGCTATATTCTCTTGTCTTAGTTTAGAAGTTTTTGATAGAGTAAGTAATCTTACTTCTGCGTATAACATTTGGACAACATTGCAAGAAATTCATGAAGGAACTTCTAATGTAAAAGAAGAAAAATACTATGTTGTCAGAGAAAAATTTAATCAATTCAAAATGCTTCCTCATGAAAATACTAATGACATGTTTTTTAGGCTTAATCCTATTGTTAATGAACTTAAAAGCCTAGGAACTAAAATTTCTGATGTTAAGGTTTGCAGAAAAATGATTAGAGTGCTTCCTCGGGCTTATCACAGTTTGATCACTTATCTGTCTAATGGTGGTGATCTCAAGAGGCTTACTCCAACCGAGCTGCTAGGAAAGATATCAGCTCATGAGCTCACCTTGCCCGAGGAAGATACTCCAAGGAAGAAATCCATTGCTCTCAAAGCCAAGGAGATAGCACAAGACTCATCAGATAAGGATGATAATGAGTCAAGTGATGCTGAGGATGAAGATGTAAAAAAGTTAGCTCTGCTCATGAGAAGAGCTAACAAAATTATGAGAAGGGTTAATTTCATAGACAAAGGAAGGTCAAATTCTTACTACTCAAAGAAAAATCAATTTGCTAATGTTATCTGCTTTGAATGCAATGAAAAGGGTCATATAGCTGCTCGGTGCCCTAACAAAAGTAAGAAGAAGGGCAAGTCCAAGGGCAAAGATGATGAGGATGAGGAGAAGGCTCATGACAAACCCAAGAAGAAGTATTCCAAGAAGGGCTACTCCAAAAAATTCTCAAAGAAAGGAAAAGGAGGAGCTCACATAGGGGAATGGATCACTGATGAAGAAATCCCAAGTGAAGAATCCTCCTCGGATGATGAAGATTCAAGGTCAAAAAGGCTAGCTGGATTTGCCTTGGATGAGTCAACTCCACCACCACTTTCATGTTCGTTATGTCTAATGGCAAGAACATATGAGGAGAAGGTCAGTGACTCTCCTTCTTACGATGAGATAGTGGAAATAATTGAAGAGCTAAATAATGCCTTGCATGCTAAAACAAATTCAACAAAAGCTCTTAAGAAAACTGTTGCTAGCTTAATCAATGATCAAAAACTATTACAAGATAAGCATAATGAACTTACTGAAAAATATGAAAAACCTGTGCAGTTACATACTGATTTGTTTGATAACCATGCTTCTCTTACTAAGATTCATGAAGATTTGCAAAATAAACATTATGAGCTTGAAGTTGATAGTGAATTAACTGCTAGCAAATCAAACATTGTCTTTTCATGTGATGAATCTATTTCTTGTGATTTGCTAAATGATACAAATGTTGCTTCTAGCTCATCTAGTACCTATAATGAAAACTGCAAATATGCTACTTGTGTTAGGGAGCTTAAAAATGAAAATGAAGAACTGAAAACCAAGGTAGCCAAATTGATAAAGGTCTAGAGAAATGCTTTCTGGGCAGTGCCACTCTTGATAAAATTCTGGTTGAGCAAAGACCCAACCTGGGCAAAAAGGTTTAGGGTATAAGCCTAACAGTTTGCTCAAGAAAAATGGATCAAACAAATTCGAACAGGTTTTTGTCAAGAAGGGCATACAATGCTACTACTGTCATAAATTAAATCATGAATCTAAAAATTGCTATTTTGCAAATGTCTCTCATGTATGGTGGATGCCCATTACATGCTATTTAAGGATTTTAGGGGCAAAATGAATGTAAAATATGTAGGTCTCTTAAATCTTGATAAGAAACTTAAAACTGTTTGGGTGCCCAAGGCCATGCTGTTAAATCCCTTTAGACCTAAACTCGCTGTAACTAACATCAAAGGATCCAAAAGTATTTGGGTACTTAAAGTCAAGAAATGAACTTGCAGGTGAACTATAAAAGTGGAGGCCGGTATTGGGTAATTAACAGTGGATGCACTCAACACATGACCGGGACCTCAAGAATGTTCACCTCAATTGAAGGAGAAAGTGATCCAAGTCACAAAATCACTTTTGGAGATAATATAAAAAGAAAGGTAAAAGGTTTTGGTAAGATTGCTATATCAAATGATCATTCCATTGACAATGTTCTTCTTGTTGATTCCTTAAACTTTAACTTACTATCTGTTGCACAACTGTGTGATCTTGGATTCTATTGTAACTTTTCATCTGATGGGGTAACCGTGTTTGATAAAAATGAAAAACTTATTTTCAAAGATTTCAGATTTCAAAATCTCTATTTAGTTGATTTCAAATCTAACTCCTCTTGCATCTCGACTTGCCTATTAACTAAAGTTTCCTTGGATGGCTTTTGCATAGGCGTCTTGGGCAAGTAGGTATGTCTAACCTCAAAAAGTTTTTCAAAAATGAGCTAGTGGTGGGTCTGAAGGATGTTAAATTTAAAAAGAATAAGCTATGTAGTGCTTGTCAAGCAGGCAAGCAAGTAGCTAATTCTCATCCAACCAAAAGTATCATGTCCACCACTAGACCACTTGAGCTTCTACATATAGATGTATTTGGCCCCACTTCATATGCTAGCATTGGTGGTAACTCATATTGCTTGGTTATAGTTGATGATTACTCCAGATTCTCTTAGGTTTTCTTTTTGCCAAATAAAAGTGAAGTTGGAAAAATTTTCAAATCTTTTGCAAAAAGGGCCCAAAATGAATTTGATTGCCCTATTAAGAAAATAAGAAGTGATAATAGATATGAGTTTGTTAATACAAATATCATTGAATATTGTGATGATTTAGGAATTAAGCATGAACTCTCAGTCACCTATACTCCTCAACAAAATGGTATAGTTGAGAGGAAGAATAGAACTTTAATTGAAATGGTTAGGTTTATGCTAGATGAGTATGATACTTCTGATGCCTTCTGGGCTGAAGCTATTAATACTGTTTGCCATGCTTTTAATCGTCTTTATCTTCATAGATTGCTTAAGAAAACTCCATATGAGCTATTGGTAGGTAGGCGACCTAACATATCTTATTTTCGTGTGTTCGGATGCAAAGTGTATATCTACAAAAAGAGAACGCATTTGGGTAAGTTTCAAACTAGATGTGATACTGGCATCATGCTAGATTATTCTTCTAAGTCCAAAGCATATAGAGTATTCCATAATACAACTAGCCTAGTAGAAGAAATTTATGATGTTAAGTTTGATGAATCTAATGACTCACAAGGTGAGCATGAGAATTTAGATAATGTAGGTGAAGATGGCTTGGTGCAAGTAATAAGAAAAATGGAAGTTGGTGACATTAAACCTAAGGAAAACAAAGATAAGTTGCCAACAGCATCTATGGAACTACATGATGGAACTCAAGAAGAAGAAGAAGAAAAAGACCAAGACAGATCAACATTCATCAAAAGCCATCACACAATTGCAAAAGATCATCCCACAGACCAAATCATTGGTGAAATTAGTAAGGGAGTTCAAACTCGCCTAGATATGCAACATTTTGTGAACATTATTTGTTTGTTTCCTGTGTTGAGCCTAAAACAGTGGAAGAAGCTCTAGAAGATGCTGACTGGATAATAGCTATGGAGGAAGAGCTCAACAATTTTGAAAGAAACAAAGTCTGGAGCTTAATAGAGCGCCCAAGGGACCATAATGTTATTGGTACAAAATGGGTGTTCCGGAATAAACAAGATGAAAATGGAGTGGTAATAAGAAATAAAGCTAGACTAGTGGCTCAAGACTTTACTCAAGTAGAAGGTCTTGACTATGGTGAAACATATGCTTCAATGGCATGCCTTGAAGCTATACAGTTTCTTCTAGCTTTTGCTTCTCATTTTAATATTACTCTTTTCCAAATGGATGTGAAAAGTGCATTTCTTAATGGTGTCATTGACGAAACTGTTTATGTTGAACAACCACCCGGTTTTGAAGATTCAAATTGGCCTAATCACGTTTATAAATTATCTAAAACTCTATATGGCCTAAGACAAGCTCCTAGAGCATGATATGAGTGCCTTAGAGATTTTCTAATAATTAAAATTTTGAAAATTGGGAAGGTTGATCCAACATTATTTCTAAAATAAATCAATGGAACATTAATGATATGTCAAATATATGTGGATGATATCATTTTTGGATGTACTAATGATTCTCTTTGCAAGGAGTTTGGTGACATGATAACTAAGGAATTTGAGATGTCCATGATTGGAAAATTGTCATTCTTCCTTGGATTTTAAGTTAAGCAATTGAAGGAGGGAACATTTATCTCATAAGAAAAGTACACCAAGGACCTCCTAGCGCTTCAAATTGGAAGAATGCAAGCCAATTAAGACCCCTATGGCAACAAATTCTCATCTTGATCAAGATGTGGGAGGTGAGCCTGTTGACCAAAAGCTATTTAGATCTATGATTGGGTCATTACTTTACTTGACAGCATCTAGACCTGACATCATGTTTAGTGTATGTATGTGCGCAAGATTTCAAGCTGCACCTAAAGAAATACACCTAAGTGCTGTAAAAAGAATATTTAGATATCTTAAGTTTACTCCAAGAGTCCAAGTATTGGTTTATGGTACCCTAAGGGTGCTCCATTTGAGCTTCTCGGCTATTTAGATTCTGATTATGCCGGTTGTAAAATTGATCGTAAAAGCACATCAAGGGGTTGTCATTTGCTTGGAAGATCTTTGGTTTCTTGGTGCTCTAAAAAGCAAAACTCTGTAGCACTTTCCATTGCCGAATCCGAGTATATGGCTACTGGCAGTTGTTGTGCTCAAATTCTATTCATCAAACAAATATTTCTGGATTTTAGCATAAAATTTGATAATATACCTCTATTGTGTGACAATGAAAGTGCAATGAAAATAGCAAACAATCCGGTCCAGCATTCCAAAACTAAGCATATTGAAATTCGACATCACTTTATTCATGATTATGTTGTTAAATGAGATATTAGGCTTAGTTATGTAAGAATTAAGGACCAATTTGCTGATATTTTCACTAAACCACTTGATGAGGCCAGATTCTCCAAATTGAGAAATGAACTAAATATTATTGCCTATTCAAATATTGTTTGATGATGTCACATTAAGGGGGAGCAAGTTTGCATACTATGCACTTCTTGATACCCACTGTGTGAATAAATAAATTCAAAAGTGTTGAATTAAGAATAAAATGTTTCTCTTCTAAATTTAATGAGCCTCTTAAACTAAAATTGAGAAAAAGCTGCTATAAGCCTTCCCTTACTATGCTTCTTCCTCATCCTATCCAAAATATAGCAACTAAGTCAAAACCCTGACTTATCCAAATTCAGTAGCAAATTTTATCCAAATTTCTCTATTTCAGCACTTGAGTCTTTCAGCTGAGCTTATGTTGCAAATACTAATGCTCATCTGAAAATTGAACTTAAACATTTCCTGAGAACTCAAGTCCTCTAGTTTGAGTGTTTTGCTGTTGTTGCTTATCTTAAAGATTTATCAGGATCCATTCCTTGTATTTCTCTTGATTATCTTTAATGGATCTTTGAAAATCTAAAAGAACTTAGCTATATCTCTTATATTTAATCTTCAGAAACATACTCATATACTACGGACTAAAATCGAATTAAGTGAACTGAGAGGGACTCATTTGCGACGGACCAATTCAAAAACCAAAATCTATGCACAACGGACTAAAAATTTTGGTCCGGCGTGAAAGGAAGTTTTGATCTCGATGTATTCCAGAGAAAATTCTATTTTCCATCTCTCAAAATAGTCTGGCATATGAGTGAATGTTTCTTAGACTGATTCTTATCTAAGTTCAAATGGATTTAATCTATTTAGTAAATTTTTTTTCTTATCTCAAATTTCAAAATTTTGCTCAAAAGTATCTTACCTATTGCTTTAGAACTTATCTATTGCTAACCTGTCCTTGATTTCGGAACCCTAAGTAATTGCTCAGAAAATGTTTTACCTAACAGGTCCCACCACCTTTTTACCTGGACGCCTGTTCCCTTCAACTACCTTGTTTTAATGGCGTCAGTTACCTAGATTCCCTTACTTTCTTTACCCTCATTCAATGCAGTTCCTTCTTCAATCAGAAATTCCCCATTGTCATCTCTTTTGCTTGCGCAAACCTCTCAGGGCCAGAAAATCCCATCTCTACACCGAAGCTAATCCCCAAATCGGATTGTAGCAACAGTGCTCATCTGGCTTCTCTGTGCAAGAAGTTCTTCCAGGCTCAGTAAGTTTACCCTAAACCCTCTTTCCTTCTTGTCAAAACCCTAGACCTAGAACTTAGACTCCAGTTTTTGTTTTTGATTAGGTCTGGTCAGTGTGCTTGAAAAGTGTCCTGCATTGAGTTAGTTGAGCAAAAATTGAACTATTAGTTGGTGGTCAAGATGAGGTCAAAGAACCCAGAAAAAGGGGATTAATTGATAAAATTGTTGAAAAAGTCAAAGGCAAGAAACAAAAAATGTCTAGCTCCTCTCAAGGGATTTCACTGCCTAGAAAACCTCAAGGACCAGTGCTTATTCAAGATGTTCACAATGCTGGTAGAATGAACAGAAAGTTAGTCACTTCACATCCAAGAAAAGGAAAGGATAAACAAGTAATTGAATCAAAGTCATCTTCTGAGGACAGTGATTATGAACCTGACAGTGAGTCATCTTCAGAAAATGCTAAATTAAATGCTGAAGTTGATATTTTAAGAAGTGAAGAACTAGTTGCCCTTAGAGGCAAGAAACTAAGGGCTATGAGATTAGTAAATGAGAAAGTCTGGTTTCTTGAATCAAGACCAGCTCTGGGTGAAAATTTTGTTTCCTTACTCCATAGGAACATATATAATGTTTATCTGAATAGAAGGGATGGAAAAGGAAAGATGATCTCAGCCCTGTCAAATTGTCAATATGTGGACTGGGAACAAGTGAACTCCATAATTGGTTCAACTAGACTGTTTGATTGTATAAACTCAACCCTAGGACTGATATATTTAATGTCAAACAAAACAATCACTTGAAGTATCTCAAGAAGCCTAGAGTTCTATGCATCCCTTTTAGTGAACAAGCAGAGAAGACATATTATGTTCACTATGAATGGAAAAATTAAAAAAATCAGATCCCCTCAGTTTGAATCTGCCATTGGTGCTTCAAGTCCATTAATCAATAGAACAAGAATCTATGAGAAGATGTTTCCTAGTCAAAGATGGAGATTAGTTAGGGATATGCCTAACTTACAAGTGTCTGCACACATATACAAGGATATCACTAGTGCATATTTTCATCCCAACAGAGTTTCCTATTTATCAGAAGAAGCAAAGGTACTGCTGTTGATTTTGAGGCACACCATTTTTCCTAAGTCTGGATACAAAGAAGGTGTGACCCCAACCCTAACTTGGCTGCTGCATCTCATACTGTCAAGACAACCTATAGACTTGGTTGATTACATTTTTGGGGAGATGGAAGAGTCAATCTACAGAAAGATGGGCAGTCCTTTACCTTTTGCTTAACAGATTACTCAAGTACTGTTGGCACAAGGTATAATCTCTCAAGATGACTAAACAGGGAATTCAACTGTTTTCCAAAGAAATATAATATGCACAAATCCACTGAACAGAATCTGAGAGTTACTGGTTTCCTTCAAGAATTATAGTCAAATCAACCCAATGAAGAAGAAGAACCACCTCAACCTGATCAAGAAAAAGAAGCAAACCAACCAAGCATGGAAGTAGTATATGAATATGGATCTACAGAAGAAAATAAGCCAAGTGCTGAAAATAAGTATGATAACAATAGCTTTGGTGGAAGTCTTCTGGCTACAAGCAGTGGCAGCTATAGTCATCACTCTTATGGCAGTTTTGTAGCTCCAATGAGTTCTAATCACAGCCAAATGCCCTCTGTAAACAGTCATCACAGCAGCCATCATAGTTATCACAACAGCAGCATGAACAAATCTGGAAATGGCAGAGAGCCTAGTGCTCAAAGTCGAAATAAAAGCAAAGTTTCAAGTTATAATAACCCTGCTCATTCTCCAAGGGCTTTCACTCAACTTCCAACCTCTACTCCAGAACCAACAGAAATCTATGGAGGTGAATCTTGGAATACTCAGAAGAACTACCTTGAGGATGATGCTACAACTCAAGTCTTATCAAGTTCAGTTGCTAAATCTTTTGATGAAGAGCAACAAATTCACCATCTTCAAAAGTTAGCAGCAGCAGCAAGATTTATGGAAGATCAAGGATTAAGGCCAGAAGCAAATGATTATGAGGCAAGAGGGTCTGGTATGCCCCAAGGGTTTGAGTCTTATTATCCACCACCTGCAATACATCCTGATCATGATCAGAGAGACACCTTCCCTGGATGGCAGAATCTGTTTGATTTTCGGCAACCTCCTTCAGTGCATACTGAACAAGCACAGGAAGGCACATTTCAAGCTCAGGAAAATTTCTTTGACTCCCAACCTTCATTGTGTTTCCTCCTTTGAACAACAATATTACTCCGATCAGAGAGGATTCCAAGCAAGGTATATGGAAGATCAAATAATGACAATTCAAAAGCATGAGGAACAGATGAGGGCTCTTCAGCTATACAATGAATAAGTTGAAGAACAAATGAGAAAACATTATGAAGAGCAAGCAAGGTTCCAAAATGAAGCTCTCACCAGATTTGATCACCTCAGAAGAAATCAATGGGACTTAAGGAAATGGGTTGAGCAGCTGGGCAATAATTAGAACTTGCTAAAAGACAGACTATACGATATGGATCTAAAAATGGATAAACGTCATCAGAGTCTGCACAATCAAATTGATGCTGTTAATAAGACAAATCAAAGTGATCTGGAGTGGATTAAAGACAGCCTAAATCATCACATGGACTTTGCTGAGGATGCTTTTCAAGACTATGGAAATCTCGGACGGCAACATATGGATGGTATGTGTGAGATTCTTGTAGAGGTAGATACTATAAATGAGTCCTTGAACAAAATGCAGTCTGATCTTCATAATCTGGCTATTCAAACCTGGAGATTCCAATTATTCAAACTAGCATGATCAAGCTATGGCCCAAATGCCAAGTACACAAGCTCAAGAGAAATCAGAAGAAGACGATGTCCAAATTGTCTCCCCTCCTAGGAAGAGTTCAATTCTTGGTCAACTCAAAAGGACCTTTTCAAGGAGCAAATAGGATGCTTTTTGGCAATTGATGCCAAAGGGGGAGAAGTTCTTAAGTCTCTTTAGGCTGGGCAAGGCTATTATGTAATATATAAGACAGTTTGAAATATTTATGAGATCTTATGTTCTGATAATATTTATTGATATGCTCTGATCTATGTTTGTATTTACCATGTTAAATAGCAAATAGTACTCTGATTCTATGCTCTGATACTTGCCCTGATACTATACTTCAAGAGCAAATATTTCATGCTTACTAGGTATAGTTCAGTTTTATACTTTAATGTTCTTAATCTTATCACTATGATCTGAAAATATGTTGATCTAACCATTATAAGTTAGATTTGATGCTCTGATTTATTGGAACTAATGCTCTGTAATATTGTTAATCTTGATAAATGCTCTAACCTTTATTGATTTGATTTCTAGGTATTAATAAGAGAATTAGAAATAATGAATTTTAAGGATCAAATATAGTCCAAATATGTCATAATTATCAAAGTTCAGATCATGCATTGATTATGGGGGAGTACATATATCTACAATTTCTGCATAATACTCTGCCAAGCTAACTTTGTTTTGCAGAATAATTAAGAGGTTATTAACTTAGCAAAGGTATGTTGTCATCAATCACCAAAAAGGGGGAGATTAATAGCATCTAGGCCCCCTAATTGTTTATTTCTGTTAAGAATATGGTTTTGGTGATGACGATTAAGTCAATAATCTTTGAAGCAATGAAAGGACATTGATTTGTGCATCAAAAATCTACTGAAATAACAAGGTTGGGATGCTTTGTTACTAGTTTATGGCTTGGGAGATGAATCAAGTCAAGTAGCTAGGGTTATTTCTTTTGGCCGTACTATAAAGGGGGATTTTGTTTAAGCTAGTAATTTGGTTCACAATGCTAAGACAAATTAGATCCGCTTGGAGTCTTACTTAAGTCCAAACATGCAACGGACCAAACCTCAGTTGTTCATTCTTTGGGTCCTGCGCAAACCTAGTCAAAATCCTTCTGCCAATCTCTGATCAAAAGCCTTGTATTCCTCTCAGTTGAAATTGATCTAAGTTCCAAAAAGCTTATTAGTCCAAAGTATTTCTTGATCAAAAATCTGAACAAGATTTATTCATTCACGATGGACCAAAGTCCATTTAGTCTGTAGTTAAAATTCCATTGGAGAAAACTAGTAACCGAGCGTTTTCTATCTACGACGGACCAAATTATTTGGTCCGTGCAGTTGAAATTGTGTCGTTAATTCTTTTCCTATCTACGGCGGACCATATTATTTAGTCCGATGCATGCTAAAAAATCTTAGCTTTTCGCTGGACCAAATCTTGCTTTCTATTTCTTAAAGTCGGTGGTAGATATATTCCTTAGTAAAATCAAGCCGAGAGTTTTCCATTCACGCCGAACCAAATTTCATCTTCAAAATATTTAGTCCGGCGCTAAAGGGAATCTCTCAGTTGAACTAATTCTTTGTCAAAAAGTTCGTAGCTACTGATCCTTGTAAAATCTATCTACGACGGACCAAATATTTTGGTCCGGCGTACATGCAAGATTCTCATTCCTTTGCCGGACCAAATCCTCTAAACTCCCATGTGTGACGGACCAAATATTTTGGTCCGTCGTAAATGTTTTAAATTGGTCCATGATACACATAATCAGTATCGTTAAGTCTTTTTGCTTAGTCCTGTAAATGTGTTTTAGCCAAATTTTGACAATCTGACACGTCCAACGGTCACTGTGGTAGGTACAACGGCTATTTTGTGTCTATATGCTATATAAGCATTTCCTGAGCCATCTACCACTGAATCTTTTGATCTCCTTAACTTTCTAGCATACTTAGAACTTTCATTCCAACAAAGGAGATTGTGCTTCACCTTCAAACCTAAAATTCTTAACTCTCTCAAGTGTTTAGCTCCAACTCCAAGCATAAATTCTAGGAGTGTTGTGCATTGTGAACAAAGAGACAGGGTTTGAGCTAAGTCTATTACTCTTGGGTCTTTGCGATCCTAGACGGCTTGGAGGCAATGAAGGTGCGACCTGTCCAGAGTGTGTGTGGAAGGCCACCTTGGTTGTGAAAGGTTTGGAACTCACATCACCGGAGTGGTAAAAGAGTTACCATAGTGGAGACACAAAGCTATTGTGATTAGCTTGTGGGGGAGCTATACTTCGAGGAGAAGTGCTCCAATGTGGAGTAGGAGTCAGGCTCTGAACTACGGGATAAATTTCTTGTGTCTCCTGTTTACTTTCGTGCATTATCCTCGTGTCATTACTTTTCTGATACTTAGTACATTTCACTCGCTTGCATTGCTTCTGTTATTCTAAACTGTTGAAGCTTGATAGTTGCACTAAATCTAAATAATTAAAATTTGAAAAATTGCCTATTCACCCCCCTCTAGGCCAACTTGTTCCTTCAACGGGTCGGCCCACGATGGTCTAATACTTGCAGATGGATTGGAGAGAGATGATGGCCTTGTAGTCCCACCAGGTAAATAGATATTGACCTAGAGCATATTGTTGGTTTGAAATTTGTCATGGTAATATTAAAGTTCATAATAGTATTGGATCTTACGTTTTGGTAGGTAAATTCTACCTTATCGATGCTGGATATGCTGTTCATCCGGGGTTCCTTCCACCATACTGAGCCACTCTGATACCACTTGAGGGAGCATAGTAGAAGGAATTACCCTCAAAATAAGAAATAATTATTCAATTTATGTCACTCCAGTCTTAGAGTATCGGTTGAAAGGGCCTTCGGCACAATAAAGAACCGGTTCAAGATTGTTTCCAACAAAGCTTTCCATCCATACATAACTCCAGTGAAGCTAGTCCTTGCATATGCCATCCTGCACAATTGGATCCTAGGTTATAGAATGGATGAGTGTATCCCACCAGAATCCATATAGATTGCAAACCCTGTTGAGGTGGAAGCCCACAATGGACTTGCACAAGATAATCGAACATGGGCTCAGAAGAGGGCTAACTAGGTTAATTTTATGTGGTAGAATTGGGGGTCCTCCTATGTATGATGTATGGTGTTATATATTGCTATGATGGTGTTGCACTAGTTAAATTGCAACATGAATATTTGAATTATACATCATGAGCTGAGACTAATGGTTACTTACAATGATGATCAAATTTCTACAATATCTTACTTTCGATTTTCTTACTTGGGTAATGAGAGGGGAAGATGATGTTATTTATGGCTATTTTACTTATACTTGGCTGACTTGGGTGACTTATACTTGGATGACTTGGGTGACTTATACTTACTCTTATTTATGCATTAGGGGGATGGGTGACTTGGGTGATGAGGTAGGAGGTAGGTAATTGTTGTCTGGACTAGCCATATGTTTAGTTTCATGCTTCGTCGATTGGTTGAGATCATCGGGCAAGGGGTTAAGACTCACAAAGGATTCAAAGAAGTCCATCTTAATCAAGTTGCTAAGGCCATAACCGAACACACTAGTATTGAGGTTTCTGGTAGCTAGGTGTACAACCACCTGTGCAAGTGGCGTGTTAGGTGGGTGAAAGTTTACAGACTTAGGGATTTTAGTGGTGCTCTTTGGAATGAGAACCTCAACATGATAGTACTCGATGATGAGCACTACAAGGGCCACATCAAGATTTTTTCTTAACTTGTTGACAACCGAATCCTATTGTTTTCTTATACTAACAATTGACAAAATTCTTGCCATTATTTATTATCACCCTAAAGATGTTGACTTCCTCATTGTGTCCATAGAGAACTATGTTGAGATGGTCACAATCTTTGGTAGTGGACAAGCCATAGGGAGGTATGCTATGGCTTCCAATGAGGCCTTAGGTGCTCCCTCTAAGATTGCTGATAGCTCGGGCAAGACTGGTACATCTATTGATGCTGATGGTGTTAGCACTATTGATGGGATTGATTGGCATTATGGTGCTATATCTGGTGTTGCTGCTGATGCCTTTGGTAGTGGTGCTACTGCTCCTAATATTGGTCCTTATGAAGGAGGTGGCTAGGAAAACTCTAGCATAACTGGGAAAAGGAAGATGACTCCTCTTGTTTCTGAGGATGAAGCAATGCTGTTAAACACGATGTCTGAAGCACTCCGCGAGATGGCTACCGCCATAAATGAGACTGTACATGGAAATGCACATCCTGAGTTGTATTCAATTGAAAGCATCTAGGCCCTCAACTTTTGTTGGTTTTGGTAATTAATGACAATCACTATTAAATGGCTAATATTTTCTTTGAGAATGACTGAAAATAGGTTGGTCCTAGACATGGAACATGATGAAGCATGAAAATGAAGAGAAAGAAGATCAATGCATCATGCTAAAGAGCAAAGGTATAAAATTAAGGACCTGCTCATAACTTTTACCAATCTCAGTGTGATGGAGAAAGATCGGATTGCTAGATTAGGTACCATACTATTAGCAAGGACTCTTGATTAGTAGCTTGATGTAATTATAGTGAAAATAGCTCAATCAATGGTCATACAAATAATTATTTTCACTTGTCATAAAAGGAAAATTAAAAATTCTTTTTCACCCATCATGGCGGGCACTACCACCCATGGGAGGGTGGTACTGTCGCTAGGTCGGTAGTACTGACCCTAGGGCCAGTTGTTATTTTTACAGTACGGGGTGTCTTTGAGGTCTACCAGGGCGGCACTACTGCTCCCATGGGGGTGGTACTACGGCTCGGCCGACACTACTGACCTCACATGGGCGGTAGTGACGACCCTCTATAGCAACGGCTAGTCTGTCAGTGCATTTAATGCTATAGTCGACCGTTGGATCTAAGGTTGGCACTATCGGCCCCAGATGGGTGGTAGTACCGACCTCCCTGAATTTTTCAAGGGTTTGGTAGCAATGGCTAGAATTGTTATTAAGGGCTATAAATACACCCTCATATGTAGTATAGAGCAACTCTTGGATACTTATTGCATATTCTTGAGCTCTTGCTTGCTTCTCTACTATTCTAGTGTATTCAATTTACATTTTATGAGTAGTTGGGAGTGAAATCAAGTGTGAGTATTAAATTGAGCCATTTAGCCACCTGATATACATCAAGCAATTGTCAAAGTTTATTACTCTTGGAGGTTGTCGCCTCCTAAACGGCTTTGAGGCGATGGAACTAGTGACTTTCTCAAAGGAGTTTGTGAGAAAGTTCGGTTAATTGTGAAGGCCGGAGTTTACCTACCCAGATTGGAGAACAACTACCAAGTGATCGAAGGAGGCTCATGCGATTGGAGCCGGCTTGAAGTTGATCGAGCTTTCTCAACATGGATTAGGAGAGTCCGACAAGTCTCTAAGACCACAAGATAAATTCTTATGTCACTCTCTCCTTTGTGGTTTGATTTCTTAATTCTTGCATGCAATTTATATTTTTAGTCCTTTTTGTAGTATTCTTATAACTAGGATAGTATCATTGCTTAAAATAGTTTGTTGGTACACTTAGTGAGACTTAGGATATTTATGCTTTAATTGTCGAAAATTATATTTCTTACTTAGTAAATTTATTTATCGCAATTAGAGCCGAAAAATTTAGAAACCTCCTATTCATCCCCCCTCTAGTCGGTTATCCTTGATCCTACAACAGTCATGGACCTACCTGGGTTTAGTGAGGAGTCTCTGTTAGTTGTCCTAACCTACCTTGCTTCGCAAAAGGCCACGAGCCTGGTATTTTTGCAAATGTCTAAGGCTAGATGTGTGATGTGGATTACATCTTGCTTAAGATCCAACCCCGCTCACTGCATGATTGCTAACTATTTGAGCCTTTTTTGTGCTAAGATGTTAGATGCTCACCAAAAAATCCTAAACATCTAACTATTAATGCACTGAGCTGGTATATGGAAACCCCTCATGAGGTGGTAGTGGGACAACATTTTGACCATGTAATATGATTGGCTACACTGAGCCTTTGTTGCAAATGTTGGATGCATGTATGCTTGGCTTTATTGTAGCGGTGCTATAGTTCTTCACATGCTCTTTTAACTTCATGAAATGTTCTGGTAGGTTAAATTTTGGCATCATTTCCATGCTACAACCTACTCAATTGTGCAAAATGTGATGATTTGATGGTTGTTATAAATGTCTCTTGACTGATGCTGTAAATTTTGTAATACATCAATTGATCTTTTGCAAAGGTATGCACTTATACACGGGTCCTTCGTAGTCCTACAGAAAGTTTTATCCATGAACTGGATGAGAAGGGATCCACATCTGATATCATTTCCCTGTACTGGCATGAACAATACAATATTGTTTCCCTTTATTTTGCCCTGTGAACTTGATATTGCTGTTTGATTTTGCACTCCATCTAATTGTAATAAATAGGGAATTTCTACCTCGTTAGCCTAAATTAATATGCTATTCTAGAGGAAGACAAAACTGGCCTGATTTTGTACTTTATCTAATTGTGGGTTGGACCATCACTCATCTTCTCAAGTGCAACTGAAATAAGTATGCACCCATATCAGTTTTTTGGTTATAAAGAGATAAGTTGCCTTTTTATTTACAATGATCAGCCTAGCTTTTGTGTGATGCTCCTAGTTTTGTTACCATGCTATTGTTGCCTGTTCTTTCTATGCAGTTTGTGCTGAACTAAAACTAAATACACCATGAATAAAACTATGTAGTTGTAGCAATGCACATAGTTCTATAAGCTCATCTTTCTTGTTTTGGTAGTAAATTGTAAAGTTTCTATCACTTGTGAAAGGGCATGAAACTAAATATCGGAACTACACTTTTTTTGAGGGAAATATTGGATCTACTCTTAGCTCACATATTATACAATTGTCATCAATCTGCAACATGTCTTATCTTTTCAAATTCATTCACCATGCGTTTAGACCTTTGGCTCAGCTAGCATTCTCCTCATCCTTTTCTCAAAGCTGTATTTATTTTTAACTTAAAGAAGGATAATTGCAGGAATGTTTGTGTGTTTTGGTATGTGATGATGAAGCATTTGTGTCTGAGGCTGCGCAAGATTCTCTAGAAACAAGCATTTGTGATCAACTTCACAAATGAAATCAGCTTCTAAGAGTTTGTCCAACTTTTGTTGGATGGCCTCTTGCCAATCAGGAGCAAACCGCCCTAGCTTCTGCTTGACTGGTCGTATGTCAGGTCGAATGGCTAACATATACTCAATCACTTCTCTTGGGCCCCCAAGCATGTCGGATGGTTTTCACGCAAACACATCTACGTTAGCACGGAGGAAAGTGACGAGCTCGTCTTCCTATTTGGCATCCATTGATGATTCTATTCAAATAGTTTTGACTAGTCAGTAGGATCAATGGGAACTTGTTTTATTTACTCATTGGGCTGAGGAATTGCCTTGACCTTTTGTCCTGCTAGATTTGCTCGTATTTTTGGCATCATTAGCATATCCTAGCGGTAATTGATCCACAATTTCAAGCAATTTGCGATCATAATTAATTGTAGTAAGTTTGTTACCTTGCACTGTAATCATGCCTTTTGAACTAGGAATCTTTAAACTCTGGTAGGCTTGATGAGTTGCTGCCATAAATTTGGTTAGTGAAGGTTTACCCAAAATGGTATTATATGCTGACTCGAAATCAACAATTTCAAATAAAACTAACTCCATTCTAAAATTGTCAATATTTCCAAAGGTGACAGATAAGACAATCTACCCTACGGGAGTTATTGAGAGACTAGGTACAATCCCAAAAATTGGGTTCATAACAGGTCTTATGTTGGAGTGAGGAATTGGCATCTCTTCCAGAGTATGAATAAAAAGAAAATCCAAAGAACTCCCCCCATCAATTAAAACACCTCCCACCTTGCAATAACTAATAGTAGAAGAAACTACCAGCGAGAGCTTTCTGGGAATTGACGTACCTTTTGGGCAATCCCTTCTGTTGAAGGTGAGGTTGACTTCCGACCACTTTGGGTATTCCGGTTTCCCAATCCGGTTGTCGATATTGTTCACCTCCCTCCATGCAGTTTTAAATTGCCTTTTAGAGGTGTATGCAGATGAGCCACCATATATAATATTGACATGGTTGTCAGGCTTTTAATAGCCCATTTTCTCATCTCCATCTACATCCTTATTGTTTGAATCTTCCAGTAAGGTTGTCATTGGATCCTTGCCAGAGTAGAAATCTTCCATACGCTTTTGCCATGTACAATAGTTCCGCACGTCGTGTCCTGGCACCCTATGCAGTGAACACCAACGACCATTTCCACTGGTCGCACCAAGGTTTTTGGAACTAGACTAGTCATCTTGGTGACCAATAGCTTTCTTCTAAGGAGCTTTTTCTTTGGAGTATGTTGGTCGTTCTTCTACTTCTGCAACTTCACGTTGGGTACTCTGTTTATTTTTCTTTTACTTATTCACCTTTTTATGACCTTTAGATTTAGAGGCTTTTCTTCTCTTTGGATCCCCTAATATTTGGAGTCCAAGTTGTGGTGGAGCATAGCCTTTATCAACCATTCGATTCCACTCAATGGCCTTATGTGCATCTGAGTATCGATCCGCTATATCAAAGAGCTCTAGTATGGTAGACGGTGGGTGAATATTGAGATCTTCGATGAACCACTTATAAAGGATAGCCTGCTTGAAAGCATGAATCACAGAGCTATCAGATATATTAGGAATAATATTGTGTACTTCTACAAACCTTTTAATAAATTGTCGTAGATTTTCATCAAGAACTTGGCGAGGTTGATGCAAATCATCTTCTTTACCAAGTTTGGTGTAGCAACTTTTAAATTTTTTAAAATGGCATGGCATAAATTTTTCTAACTAAAAATAGAACCCTCTAGCTAATTAAATAGCTAAGTTCATTACCTTTTCATTGCCTCTAGCAACTTGGATAGCGGTATTATATACTTGTAAGAATTCTGATGGATTCTGTGTTCCATCAAAACTCTCAAGCGATTTCGGCTTGAATTTTTCAAGCCAGGTTACGCTTCTAAGCCTAGGAGAGAAAGCTTTACATCCTGTATACAAACAAAAACATGATCATACATTAGGAGTTTGGTCTATGTTCTTAGGAAAACGTGGTCGTCACCGACCACAATTAGAATTTTCACTTGGAGTTAGGTGCTCGAAGACACTCTGTGGTGGGCCTTGTCTTTGCCATTGACTAGCACCATGACGGCATCGGCCAAACAAGGATCCCTCCGCGCAGGATTCAGTTTGCGATCTTGTTGAAATAGACCGTATTTGCACTTCGTTTGCAGCTTCTTGTAGGTCAGTAGCAATAGATCACCCTCCATTGGATGATTAAGAATTGCATTGGAATAAATGTGAATTTTTTCAATGGGGGTTGTTTGCTATGAGCTACTCTGAGTAGAGTCGCGGTCCCTTGTCACTACCTGTGGAGATGGTGACGTAATGAATGCTCCTTGTCAAGGCTGCCCCCTAGAGACCTGGAGTTGTTGTGAGGTACTTAGTTGATTTTGAAAATATGAGTGTCGAGCCTCGTCAATTGATTTTTGCTTCTCCACCATACGCCGCTTGTATTCACTCTGAGTGGCTTTCTGGGCAATTTCGCAGGCTTCATGTTCGTTATGTTCTGCTTGCTGCCCATCTACTTCGCCAGTAACCACACAAGCACGAAAACCCGAGCAAATAGAGGGTGTTAATCCCCATCTTCGTCTGATGAAGATGTATAATCTAAGCCTTGGAGATGATCTTTTGAGGATGAATTATTGAAAAGATTATTACTACCTTTTGATAGATTTTCATTATCAATTTCCATGGAACATGCTTCATGGACTTCTTCATCTAAATTTACTAAAGGAGTAATAAGATTCTTACCTTTTGGTGAGTAAGATGACTGTTCTTCAGCCTCAACCTCTGTCTCAATCTTTGCCAACTCTTCTATACACTACTACAGAAATGATTTTTCTAGACACCAAGGATTTCTTTCCACAGGCGGATTAAAAGGAGAGCCGCCTCAAATGACTGATCGCGGTCCTTGGGGTTAAGAATCGCCTGTGTAAAGGTATCTTCACAGCGGCTCTCGAAGAAACAATTGCGAAAATATTGTTCTCTTCACGGTGGTGCCCTTTAGATGCCACTGTGGAAACTATGCTCTTCCCAGGCAGCTCTCTTAAGGAACCGCTTGGGGAAGAGGCGATCTTTACACAGCCGGCTTTCTTACAAAGCCGCATGCGGAAATCGCAGTTTCCACAGGCGGTACGATAAGCAAGCAGCCTTAGTTAATTATATTGACATCCTAATTAATTAAGGAACCACCTGTGGTGATGTTAAGTCTTTAAAGGCGTAGTTCTTAAACAAACTGCTTGTCCAAATTTTGTAAATGTTTGTCTACATATCTTGTGACGAAGGAGATGCCGGTATGCGTTTTTATGTACGTACCGGATCATCCTTTGTTCTACAGTACCTGCAAAACACAGAAATCCAACGTCTAGGCAATACTTGGTATGAGTTTTTATTGACGCATCGGATCATCCGTTCACGTTAACAATGCACACTACAGAGAAATCCAACATCCGTAAAATACTTGGTATGGTTCTTTTTTCCTTTGACGGATCATCCGGTAGTGCTGCTTTTGCTTTATCGTTATTATTTTTCTGCGGTCGTTGTCTTAGGGAGCCGGTGGAAACTTCACTTTAAAGCTCGAGCAGATCGTTCTCTGCGGCGCCCAAAGTGCCCCAAAATTGTGAAAACAAGGGGAGCTAGGTTTTGAACTTGAAATCCTTGGAATAGTTAACTCTCTAAGGTAAGAGCATCTCATTCGACATTTGTAGAGGTTTATATATCTTGTGGAGAGGAAGATGCGGTGTAGATAGAATGTGCATGGGAAAGGGGTTGAAGCTTGGGAGATTGGCGCCTCTTTAAAATTAGTGATTCACTTTTTGACACCTGGTCCTTGTCATAGACTCGGATGGACCCACATGTCATCGACACATCACCAAGAACCAACGAATTGAGTGTCCTTTGGACTAATTTATTTTTCCGTTGAAGCCCTCACCTTCTAGATCTCAGAGACGGATCTTGTATCCCTCCTCTCTCTAGAGGTGAGAACGATCCCCTCTCTAGATCTAGAGGAGAGGACCTTACATTCTTTCGTGATTTTAATAAAATCATTTTATAGTATTTAACTTAGGGTTCTCTTGTTAAAGTTCTATCTAAATAATTGACATTTCAATCTGATTTTCATTTGTGTTCAAGATGGAAAGGGCATGGATGTACAATGCCCCAAGAAATAAGGGTGTATTCCTCAAAGAGCTCGAAACTTTTATTAAAACCGCTCAGAAGGACGCCTGGACTAAGAAGGAAACGGAAATACTTTGTTCATGCAAAGACTGTAAGAACAATGTAGGGTGGGGAGATTTAAGTGTAATCACAACACACCTGATCATGAGAGGTTTTATAGAGGATTACACATGTTGGTCCAACCATGGCGAGCAACGTACATCGCAAACAACCGATGATGTTGATCCCGATCTCGTGGATGATCGAAGTGCCGGAGGCGACACTGATGGTTTGGGAGATGAAGCTCACGTGCATGCTCGTTTGCTAGATGATGGTCGCATCGCTGATGTAGAGGAAATGTTGCGCCATGCCGAACCACAGGTTTTAAAGGAGATGACAGGTTTAGATAATGTCGATGCGTTACACAAAGCAGCGAATGATCTGTTATATGAGGAATCCAAGGGTTGTCCTCCAGAGTTTACGGTGTTGCATACGGTGCTGATGCTTCTACGGTTGAAGGCTAGCAATGGATGGTCGGACAAGAGTTTCACCGATCTGTTGAGGCTCTTGGCAGAAATACTTCTAAAGGTTATAAGTTTGCCACCTTTGCGAACGAGCACTTATTTCGCGAAGAAGCTTATCACTCCGATGTCATTGGATGTGCAAAAGATACATGCATGTCCGAACCACTGTATCCTCTTCCGTAAAGATTACACGGACTTGGATCAATGCCCGGTGTGCAAGGCGAGCCGGTATAAGAAGAATGATGACTCCCACGACGATGATGATTCTTCACCTAGCACTACGTAGAATAAGAAGAACAATAATAGTACTACTGGTAATAACGAAGATGACAGGTCTTCAGGCACGGACAAGAAGAAAAGAATCCCTGCGTTGGTGATGTGGTACTTGCCAGTTATTGGCCGCCTGAAACGTTTGTACTCGAATGAGAGGGACTCCGAACTAATGGGTTGGCATTCCGACAAGCGCAGAAAAGATGAAAAGATTCGACACCCAGCCAATGGTAGACAATGGAGAAATTTTGATCGCATGTATCCAGATTTCGGCAACGAACCCAGGAATGTAAGGTTCGCACTGAGTACCGATGGTTGAATCCTTTCGGTGAATGGAATGCCACACATAGCACTTGGCCAGTAGTCCTGTCCATCTACAACCTTCCTCCATGGCTATGTATGAAGAGAAGGTACCTAATGTTGTCCATTCTTATCCAAGGTCCGAGACTAGGACTGTTCGTTCGGTTTTATCGGTTTATTCGGTTCGGTTTATACGGTATATTCGGTTTATACGGTATTGTTAGTTCGGTAAATACGGTATTTGTTATAAATACGGTTCGGTTTGATAAATCCTAATGTATATCGATGCGGTATCGGTAAATACCATATTTACCAAACTTGACGCTAATTTTAAAGATGTAGTTAACCTCCGGTTTCCGAATAGCTATTTGTTGGAAAAGATCTAAACATCTCTATTTGAGTGGCGTGAGAACCATCTCTTTCGATGAACAATGGACCATGCTGAATGAATAAACAATGGACCATGTTGGAAAAGATCTAAACAAGCTAACACGAGAAAGTCAAAACAAATAAACAATGGACCATTTGAATGAATTGTTGGTAAATCTAGAAAGAACATCTACAGCAATATAAAACAATCTCCGATCACTTTGACCGACATTCGACAATAATTATGAAATAAACAATACATAAAAATATGTTCAACGAATGTTATTATATAAACTATTTAACACAAAGTTGGTATTTATGAAATAGTGGCGGATCACAAAGCAATAACTAATTCAACTATTGGTTATTCAAGCAATCTGAACACAAATTGCAACTAAATTGAAGAGCATCCCAAAAATGTACAGCCAAAAATTTTGCACATTGATGTTTCTTGAAGGACGCCTTTTTATGATATCCTTCATTGTGCAAAGAAGAACAAATGTCTTCAACTCTTAAGGAAATCCTTGACACTTCACATTGAATCTTTCTAAAGTCACATATGAAAAGAGGAGCAATAACACACAGTCACATACTTACGTGTATACCCCAAAAAACCACTTAGAAGAGCCATCACCGAAAAAGAAAGAGCATTTAGCTAGTTGAGTTAGGAAAATTCACATGAGGTCAGTAGCATGTCTAAGTGACAATAGAATGCTTTTTCTCTGTCAGTGACTCACAATTGCCATCATCCAACCTTGAATAGGGGTTTGAAGAACATGGTGCGACACGAAAGGGCATATTATATTTCGTTAGTTGACCATGATGATTGGAGAAATGAGAAAAAAGAATTATCAAGAATGGAAAAAGATGAAAAAAAGATATATCCAAATACATTTTACTTACGAGGGGTTAAGTTGAGTAGTAAAGTACCAAAGACCAGAGAAGAATAAATGCAGCCCAATCGGATTTCACTTAGCACGAAAAAGAAATGAAGGCATTCATTGATTGAAACATAAGATCCCATGCTAGATTAAGAATGGGAAAGCAGTCTTTGCCTTATTGGTCAAGAAAATGGTGCGAACAATTATGGAAATGAAGAGGAAAGAAAAGAACAATTTTGGCATTTAAAGAACACCATAAAGATTACGATGGCCGCTAAGAAAGTTAGTAAATCTTGACTCTTGAAACTTTAGCATGTCGAATTAATATATTTGCAAAGATATTAATACGCAACTATATACCGCCGACAACGTGCGCTTCGCCAAAAGCTGTAACTTAATTTGCAATATATTGATATTACTTCTAGCGGGTGAGTTCAGCGAGTTGTGAGTCGCGAGTTGCATCTCTGCCTTCTTTGCTCCAATAACCTAGGTCAATCAGATTCGAAATCACGTAACACAAGTCATAGAATTGATCAATTCTATGACTTGTGTTCTGTGATTCGTAATTCAGATTGACCTAGGTTATTGGAGCAAAGAAGGCGAGATGCAATCAATTGATAGCCAGCATCAGGACTAACTTTGATTCATACGAAATAACACATCACAGAGTTGTGAGCTGCCAGAGTAGCATATGCCAGAAACATGTAACCCAGGTGTTTTTACCATTGTAGTTGTAGCTATTGCAGATTATGCTAATATCTAGCAAGATATACAATGGCAATATGCTTTTTTTAGCAGTTTCTTTTTTCAATTGACATGTAAAATCTGGAAGGAGCATAATTGAGTGACGAACCACATTGAGCAGTTTCCAGTTGTCATCATAGAATTTCATATTTTGATCTGTTGTTTCCTTTTCACCATGACTTGACAGTAAGCAGGGAATAGTTGAGCATAATTGAGTTTCAGAATCCAGAGTTCCAGAGTCCAGACTAATTACCATATAAAAACAACTTCATCACTAACGACAGAAATGCTTAGTATATCATCATCCTGACTTCCTGAGACATCTACTCTACATTACCAAAAAGGAAAAGAAGAATAATGAGGCCAGTGATTTGAAAATTTAAAGGATGATGATAGTCATGATACCGTCTGAGGTCAAGAACTCAAGGGGCAGCACCGCAGCAGTCGCCATTTCGCCAATCGGGGCCGGTCGGCTGGGAGGTGGGAGAGGGCAAGTGGGCAACTCAGAGGCGCGAGGCCGAGCGGCAATCGAGCGGAGGCGGCGGGGAGGCGAGCCGAGCAGGTCGCCAGGCCGCCGCCACGGCGTCCAGACCGAGGCGGAGGTGGCCGTGGGAGCGGGCGGGGCCGGCGCCAAGCGCCCAATCGCCAAGCGACAAGCGGGAAGCGGAGGCGGCCGGCGCGGGGACGGAAGCATCGACCAAAGCCGCCGGCCCCAGCCTCGAGCCCTCGAGTAGGGTTGCAATTTTTTGGGGGAAATCAGAAATGGAATGGCGCCGGATGGCCTGGAGGCTGGAGCAGTCGATGGGGTAGACTGGGTAGTCATCGGGGGATTTTTAGATGCGGCTCGCTCGGTTTCGGTTTTTCTTCGGTTTTTTACCGCAAAAACCGTATCACCGATACCACGTTTTTCAAGCAACCGTACCGAAAACCGAAAAACCGGTCAAACCGATTTGACCGGTTCGGTTCGGTTTTTCCGGTCCAGTTTGTTCGGTTCGGTGGTATTGTGCACAGTCCTATCCGAGACAGCCTGGAGTAGATATTGATGTGTTTCTCGAACCACTGATGGAAGATATGGCCATGTTGTGGCACGATGGGGTCCAGTGTGGGATCGGCCCAACAACGATACTTCACACTAAAAGCCATTATTTTTGTTACCATCGGTGATTACCCGCCTGCTAGCCCTATCGGGTCAGATTAAAGGGAAGACAGCTTGTGTAGTATGCATGGATGAAACTGTGTCGACGTTCCTTCCATGCTCACAGAAGTTAGTGTACATGCGGCACCACCGTTTCTTACTGAAAGCTCACAAATACCGCAAGATGGGCAAGTATTTTGACAATACGGTTGAGGAAGGTGTGGCTCCAAAGCGCCGTAGCGGGAAAAAGTGTTTGAAATGGTCCAGAACATCAAGGTGGTTTTCGGGAAGAAGCTGATGCAGGCCAAAAGAGGGGTCGAAGAGGAAGAATACCGATGAGGAGGTTCCTCCGCTTTGTTGTCTGTTCAAAAGATGTCAATTTTCTACAAGTATTTGCCCTCTTTGGAAGGACTTGGAAATTCGCCATAGCATCGATGCCATGCATGTCATAAAGAATGTCGTGAAAGCGTGCTAGGTCTCTTGTTGGACATTCAAGACAAGACAAAGGATGGTCTTAAAGCTCGTAAAGACTTAGTAGTACTTAAAATCAGGAAAGAACTACACCCTCAAGAAAGAACACATGTAAAGTATTACCTTCCCCCAACAGGCTACTCTCTGACAGCTGAGGAGAAAAGATCAGTGTGCAAGTACTTACGTGGGGTCAGAGTCCCGTCTGATTATTCATCCAACATCAAAAACCTAGTATCGATGAAAGATTTAAAGATAAGTGGTATGAAGTCTCACGACTGCCACGTCATGATGACACAAATGCTCCCAATTGCAATCAGGGGTATCAACTCAACATTTGTAAAGGTGGCCATCACACGGCTGTGTCATTTCTGCAATGCGATTTCACATAAGGTAATCGATGATGAACAGCTGAGCTATCTGCAGAACTACATAGTGGAGACTATAAACCAACTTGAGATGTGCTTCCCTCCATCCTTTTTCGATATCATGCCGCACCTCTTGGTTCACCTTGTCGAGGAGGTAAAGGTACTGGGACCAGTACTCTTACACTGGATGTTTCCATTTGAGAAGTGGATGGGCTTGCTTAAGAGCTTACAACGGAATCGTGCTTACCCAGAGGGTTCCATTATTGAGGGCTACAATACTGAGGAAGTCATTGAGTGTTGCACGGATTACTTCATGCCCACGGAAAGGCCGATTGGTGTGCCTATCCCTCGACATGAGGGGAGGTTGATTGGTAAAGGAACTAAGGGAAAGTGAAAGGACAGGTGATGTCGCCTAGAGGGGGGGTGAATAGGCGAATTAAACTTTTAAAACTTAATTACAGCGGAAATAAAACAATCCAAGGTTTTCTGTCCGGAGTGTTCGGGGATTTTATCCGGATACTCCGGTATAAATATCCGGACTATCCGGGTTTTAGATTCGGACACTCGGATTGGAGACTTTGAATGGCGAGGGTTTAGCAGGACTCTCCGGACTTTTACTCCGGATACTCCAGATGTCCGGACTATCCGGTAATTGTGCGGATGCTCAAGTTGAAGGCCTCGGGATGAAATTTGAAATTTCTCCAACTTTTAAACAATCTACTTGAACACAAAGATGATAAACACTAGCAGGAACCTAGATCAAGTAGATGCCTAGCGAGAAACTCAATAATCAAATAGATCGGGCAATTTCAAGATTCAAAATCAAGTAATAAAGCAAGGGCAAGAGGCAAACTTGGAGACAATGATTTTTCACCCGAAGTTCGGATCCTTGAGGGGATCCTACGTCTCCATTGAGGCAGCTCCGTCACACTTGAGTCGGGGTCTCTTTCAACCCTCTTACTCCCGGTGTTACACAAATGCACTCGCCGGTTTCAACTCCTTTGGCGCTTGAGCCGGGGTCTCTTTCAACCCTCTTCCTCCCGGTGTTGCACAAATGCACTCGCCGCGCGACCGGTCACCCAAGACACGGGGGTCTCTTTCAACCCGCTAGCCACTCGGTGTTGCACCTTGCACTCACCGGCTTCACTTCTTGATTCCTTCCCTTGCGGAGGCGGAATCCGGCCTTCACAAACTTCCTACGGCCAACCACACAAAGCTCCGGTGGCTCGTAGATGACCTCCTAGCCGTCTAGGAGTCCTCAACCTCCAAGAGTAACAAATGCTCACGAAGAACAAGCTTGGAGATGAAATCAAGTGCTCAACAACTCAAATCACACTCAACCCGAGCACTACCTCTCTCACACCCAACCCTTCACTCAAAAGGGATCACTAAGATCTAGGGTTAGAGGGGCTTTTGGGAGCTTAAGATCACCAAGAATACACCCCAAAGGACCAAGGAACCGCCTCAAAAACTCTCCCCCAACGGCTACCCAAGAGGGAGCTTTAAATAGAGGTCCCCAAAAAACTAGCCGCTTGAATCATAGCAAAGTCCGGATACTCGGACAATTTTACCCGAATGTCCAGACTAAATGTCCGGATACTCCGGAATCACCCGGATACTCCGGACTGACCTAACCGAGAGACCCAACCCGGATACTCCGGACTTAAGTCCAGATACTCCGGACTTAAGTCCGGATACTCGGATGGACTCAAGAACCCGATTTAAAAAGAGCATAACTTTTGATTCCGGACCGATTTAAGTGATTTTGGACTCTATTGAAAGCTAAGAACAAGGGCTACACAACCAACAAGGTCTCACTACCCAAATCTCAAAGGATAAATCCAGATTTCACCAAGAATCCAAGAGAGACCTACAACTTTCACTTTCCGCACCACCAACACCACTCTCTCTAAATTTCACAAGGATGGATCACTTGAGCACTTGACACATCTAAAAGTCATTCAATGGAGCATCCTCTTAATAGTACGGCAATCCTTAGACTCAAATTAAATCAAAGATGATACAAATCTAGAAATAATCACTTGCCGTCTTCTTTCTTAATGCGGGTGCATGAAGACCTTCACCATATAATTGATGACATCTTCGCCTTGTCCAACTTGACTCGATTCACCTCATGAGACTCTCGTCCTATCAACCTTGACTTGATCATCCTCTCTGACGATCTCCACGCCAAGTCGATCTTGACTTAGTCCTCAACTCTTGGTGACACCGCTGTCTTGTTGGCCTCGGCTTAACGATCATCCTCCAAGATACCTTGGTCATCATACACATACGGGACCTAATTCTTTCCAAACCACTCATGAAAGACATTAGTCCCAAAAGCTCAATAGATATGAATAAATTGATATTTGTGAGCAGTTGATTACCACAAGTGTTTCATATAAAGAAGCACAATATAACTGGAAACACTTGACATAAGAAATGTTCTCTACTAAGTGCATCATGATGAATATGTAATTGATCTATATGCACTAGAGAGATAATTGCCGATATGATGAATCAATTAAATAATGGCAAGGATCATAGTCTTTACTTAAATGACGCACATAATAGAATATACACGAATTGTACATGTGCAACTAATATTTAGAATAAGAGTAAATATGTGATCCAACTCTAGATTAAACTTCACTAAGTGAGTTGCATGAGAAGATATACAACTAAAACATGCATGCACCAAGTCAATCTATAGCAATATGAAGTTTAACTCTAGTTAATACATGCATACTAAAAACAAAGCACATAATGAACTCAAATGAATATATATGCACAAATAAGCAATGTGCATATATATAATCAACATGCTACTTGGAGTTCACTATGCATTTGCACAAAAGGAATGCAATAACAAATATAGAAGAGATTCAAAATTGCATACCTTAACTTTGCTTAACCATTCCACTTGATTTTTGATTTTCCTCTAAATAGATGAGACTAATACTCAAATGTTAGTCTCATAGCAATATAATCATATTAGAGGTTTGTCACTTGTTAAGCACTAAGTTAAGCATTTACTCAATTACATAGATTGTCATTATATGTGTTTGTCATTAATCACCAAAGTAACATAAGTGCCTAGATGCACTTTCAATCTCCCCCTTTTTGGTGATTTATGACAAACCTATTATCAATTGCATCAAATGACAATATTAAGATATTTAGCGTTAAAACAAGCATGAAGAAACAATAAGAGATCATACTTACAAATTATCCCTTTTTGTCAATCGATTAGGGGACAATTGATAAATCCATAAATTCTCCCCCTTTTGTCATTAATCCCAAAAAAGTGCTTAAAAAGATCCTTATTGTTCATTCAATAAAGTCTGTTCTCCCCCTTTATTGCACACTCAATAAAAAGATTAGAGAAGAAAATAAAAATAAGGAGCCAGGAATACCATGGGCAATGATATTATGCTCCCCCTAAATCTAGGCAAGATATGATACCAATTATATCCAAGATTTAGGTAATAGATGTTTCTAATTATACCAATTTAAAGTAGTCATGATTCACAGGATATGAGTAATACTTAAACATGACACATGAATATGATTTCACATGGAGAAGATCTATTCTTTAAACATCAAGATCATATAGAGAAGATTACACAAAAAGGAATTGCTTATATGATCACAAGATGTATACAAGATCATGAATCAAAATTGTATAAGATGCACTTTCATAATCAAGACTTTCACAAACTTATCAAGGGCATACCTCTTTGCAATGTGTCACCCATATGTATCTTTTAATTTTTGATGATGCCAAATGCAAGTTAGATGACACTTCAAAACAATTTAGGATTAGAGGATACCTCTTGAAAGATACCAATTAATGATACCAATTGAACTATACAACACCATTTAAAATAAGACAATTGAGCATAATAGTGTGCAAAGACATTATTGAATATGGTCAAAAAGAAAACACGCCCTTTGTCGATTCTTGTCCACCGCATGTTCGAATTGGTCATGATCACCGCGCCCGGCCTTAGATCCCTTGGACTATGGAGCTCCACTCCATTTCCTTCATCCCACCGTCGAAGATGACCCCTTTTCCAATACCTTGAACATCAATAGACAAGCACACGATTTCCGGGAACAAATATCTTTTAATTTGACCCAAGTTAGTTTGATAATATCTAAGTATAACATGCATGATATAGACGATAAACATGATAATACTACTTGCAAGCAATTTGAAAAATTCAAGATACCAATTGAAGATTTCATTATACCAATTTACATTGAAAATATTTGAACCTCATTCAAATTTAATCTTGACATCCACTTGTAAGAGAGATAATGGGTAAAATATATTCAAACTCACTCTTGAACTTACAAGGGAAATTTCCTCTTTTCCATAATAAACTCTGAGTTATGCAAGAGAGGAAATATTTTGAGGCTAAGATACAATTAAATCCAATTTCCAAAAGAACTTAGCCAAAAAGTGCACTTTCATTGGAATGAAAACTTAAATAGATATACTCCACTTTGAAGCTTGGAGCAATGAATAAGTTCACTTAGTTTTCATCTTGAAAGGCTTGCCAAGATTCCAATTTAAAACTCTCAAAATCTTAAAAGATTCAAATAGCAGCACAAAATCGATTATACCTTTTAAACCATTGCTCAAATGCAAAAATCATCAACGCGATAAAGATCGGTCTCGAAATTCTCTTCGAGGACTGTGAACCCCAAAAATTCATTTGAGCAAAGGAAAATCTCGAAAACTTGAAAATAGTGAATACTGAATCGAAGATTTCGGGAAAAGAAATCTCGCTTTGAAATGGTCCTGATGATGAAAACAACAGCAAATGAGCTCCCAAATAGTTTTAGATGAACCATGGAGTAATAAATTGAGTTATCTTAGTTTTCATCACAAGGAAATACTCAAATCATCTTAAAGATAGGCAAGATTTCAAAAATGCAATGTGCTGAAAAATTCAGTTTTGACATTCCATTGAAGCTTTTTGACAGGGCTGAAAGAAGGTTCAAACAAAGTTCATAAATTCTGAAAAAGTTACACAATGAAGTTCAACTATAGAGGATCAATTCTTACAAAGGTGGTCCCCTCAAATTATGCTCTGATTTGGAGATACAAAAATCACAAATCAGCTCAAAACCATGCAAAAGTCTGAATTTTCAGCATTTGATCAAAGAGAGAAAAAGCCATAACTTTTTCAAATGAAGTTGAAATCATTTGAAATTGTGCAGAAACATACTTTGGACTTATAAGAAACTTTTCCAAAAATAATTTTCCAAAAAGGAGTCTCCAATCAAAAGATATGCCAAATTTTGCTTTGTAGGTATGATTTTCAATCAAAGAGAAGAAAAGTCAAAACTTTTTCAAATTAAGTCCAAGTGATTTGAAACTTTCCAGAAATGAACTTTGAACTATTTAGAAAGTTTCGCAAAAAGAATTTCCTCAAAAGGAATTTTCTTTCAAAAGATATGGCAGATTGCGCTTTGAAGGTAAAAAGAGAAGTTCAATTTGCACCGAATACTCAAAACGCAATCCGATTTGAAATTTATGGAGATTTGAACTTTCATGACTTTGTATGAGTTAGAAATACTATTTAAATCGAAGAAACATGAAGAAATCCAATTCAAATAGCAAAACCCACAATATGCAAGAATGAGTCATTTTGGGTCAAATGAAGAATTTTGGCCAAATTCAAATAGCTATAACTTTTGAACGGTTGGTCTTTTGGAAAAACTTTGAACTAAAGAAATGCTCAAAATGACCAACCCTACGAGTTTTGTATTGATCACTTTTTCAAAAACTCAATAGATTTCAACTTATGAAAATATTTCATTTAATCCCAAATCAAGATCCTATAAGATCCATTTGAGGCCAAATTTGCTATTTTGTTTCTAAAATAGAAATTTTTACTCCGAAAGCATTGTAAAACATTTGAAATACATATTTGAGAACTTTTATAAAGATTTTCACAAATATTGGCCTTTTAAATACATTTTTGACTTTTTGACCAAAAACGGCTCATATGCATGCATATGCTTTCAACATTAATCCAAAAAGTATCAAATGAAGTCAAATAGCCATGAGATTGTGCAAAAATGGTCCATGGACATCCAAGAGACTTCTCCAAAAAGAATTTCTCAAATATCACCCTCCAATCAAAAATTGGGCCATTAGGAGCATTGGAGGTTTAGTTTTGAAACTAAGTCAAATAAAGTCAATAATCTCGCAAATGAGTTCAAATAAATTTGAGAATTTCCAGATATGAGCTCCATATGTGAGAGAAGGTTTTCCAACAAAAATTTTCAATAAATTAATTTTATTTTGGGAGATATGGTGAAAGATGTATTTGAACCACATAAAGGATTAAGATTTTTACCAAATCCTCAAAATAGAACCAAATGAGTTTTGAATGGAAATGTGCACTTATATGGCTTCATATGTGTTAGAGAGATGTTTATAAGCCTATTAGCATAATCAAATCCATTCAAATTGTAAAAACCAACTTTATGCAAGAGTATGCCAAATAAGATCAAAAGAGAGCTTTTGATGAACTTCAAAAAGGCATTTTGCAATAAACCTTGGTAAGATTCATGAAACCAATATGAAATGCTTTAAATGATTAAGATAAACATCAAACACACCATTTAGAGTAATTTCAAAGTAAAGAAGGCAATTAAATTCTCGAAAGGCAGGATTTGGTCAATAAAAGCTTTAACATTCAAGAAACTCTTCATTTTTACAAAAATGAGCTTAAATGGGTATTTAAGGTTTTAAAAGGTTATATGAGTTGCAAATACCCTTGTGAGTCAAATCATAGCATGAAACTTGATTCATTTGGCACAACTCACTTAAGTGTAATAATATGACCATTATGGATCAAATATAGTTTTTCGGCGAGTTTCAAAATCAAATAACTTTTGCTAGGTTGGTCTTTTGAAAATCTTTTGAACACAAGAATTGTTAAGAATGACCAACTCTAGGATTTTCGTTTTGGAATTACTTTCAAAATCATTTTACATTTAATTCTATGAAAATTATAAGTTTAAATCCAAAACAAGATATTAGTAACTAGCTTTTGGGCTAAATACTTGTTTTCTTTTGAAATTAGTTTTTGTAAAGCCAAAACCATTGGAAAATCTTTTGAAAACATTTATATATATTTTTGCAACTAGTTTTTCATAAGAATACTAATAGTATACAAAATTTTGACTTTTGGCTAAATGGCTTGATTTTGAAAATATATATTAGCACTTATATAAATATGGGCACATGTAGGGACATGATATACATGATTATGATTTAGCACTCCCCCTAAATGTGCCACCATCCCAAACTTGCTCAAGATTGCAATCAAAACAACTAATAAGCATGAGCAAGCATATAACAAGCAATCTAAATTGATTTTCATGAATAATGCAATATAACCTACACAAGGCTATAAGCTATAATAATCAATTTAAATACTTGTTACCCGAGATGGCATTGGCTCATGATGGACTTGATTATCTTCATGCTTGGTTCCAACTTGTAATTGATGAAGTCTTCATATTCTTGAAGAAGCCAAGCGTCCAATCCATCTCATATTGCCTAAAAATCTTTTAGGCGGTTTTTGGTACCCAATCCTTGTTGGGTCCAACAATGTTAGTCACAATAGATTTAGGAACCCAAATACTCCTAATATTAGTAGTCTTAGGTGAACTAACATGACTAGGAATAGGTTTGCGATAATTATTCCTCCTAGGCAATTGATTGGCATTTTTGTAATAAGGCTTAGGAGGACAATGATACTTAGCAAAACTATTTCTAGTTTGATCTTTTCTAAGCATATGATTATTAGAGTTATGCATTGGCTTAGAAGATCTAGTATATCTAGCAAATGTTTTGCTATTGTTATTTCTCCTAAGCAATATATTTGAATTGCTTTGAGTAGGCTTAGGAGTTCTAACAATTTTAGCAAACTCATTTCTAGATTTACTCTTCCTATGCAATTGAACATTATCATTTTTAGCGGGCATAGGGGACTTGACAAGCTTGGCAAATGCATTACCATTCTTGTCCTTCCTAAGCAAATGATCATTAAGATAATGAGTAGGCTTAGGGGTGATACCTTTGGGACAATCCTTACCGATATGCCCCTTTTCCCGATAATTATAGCAAGTATGCTTTGAACGTCTCTTCTTCTTGACTTGCTCTTTGTCGGTTTGCCTCATTGTTGATGGTTTTGGCTTGATCTCCACTTTGTTAGGGCACACGGAGGCGAAGTGGCCCTTCTTGTTGCAAGCGAAGCACACAATCGTCTTCATTCTTGTATCGTGCTTCTTCTTGCTCTTCTCCCTCTTGGAGTTATAGCCGAGTCCTCGCTTATCTTGAGGCGCCCTTGGCTTGCTCAAGATCTCGTCGAGAATGACTTTTTCCTTTACGCATTTCTTCAAGTCATTTTCCAATCTAATGACTTGGGCCTTGAGCTCTTTATTTTCCTCTACAAGATTAGCATCCAAAGACATAGAGGAACTAGAAGAAATTTCATTAGAGCAACAAGGTGTATCAATTAAATCTTCACAAGAGGTGGACATGTCAATTTTTGATGAAATATTAGAGTTGACATTTAAGCATGGCATTTCATCAATTAAATTACATGTGATTCCTATATCCACCTTAGGCTTATGAATTTCTTTAAGAAGGAGGGATTCATGATTTTCTTGAAGCATATTAAAATCATTTTGAAGTAATTCATGTTCAAGCTTCAAAGTTTTATATTTCTTTTTCTCCCTCCCAAGACATTCATTTAGCTCCTTTAACATATTCATAAACTCTTCACAAGAGAGCTCATCATCATCATCATCATCACTTACCTCATTTTTACCTTTCGCCATGAAGCAACGGATTCGAGATGTGAGTGAATCTTCATCGTCACTTGAGGCGGAGGTTGAGATTGATGGAGATGTCAGTTCTTCATCACTTGAGCTTGAGATGGAGCTTGAGGTTTCAACTTCCGACATCTCTTCCTTAATGCAATCCTTAATTGAAGACGTGGATGATTCAAATAGATCTTGAAGCTTTATCCACATCTCATGAGCGCTCTTGAGATTGCATATGTTATCAAAAATTTCATCGCTCACAACCCAAAATAAAACGTTAGTAGCTTGAGCGTCAAGATGTAGGCATTTCGTCTCTCCTTCAGTTGGATCAACTTCATTCAATGGAGACGAAAAGCCAACATCTACGATCCACCATATTTGGGGGCTCATGGATTTAAAATGAGAAGTCATAAATAATTTCCATGAAGCATAATTTGAACCATTTAGCATAAGTAGATCGTGTGAGTGCTCTACTCCTCTAGTCGACATTTTTACTCTCTAGACGGTTAAGTCTAATAAAATGAGAGTCCTAGCTCTGATACCAATTGAAAGGACAGGTGATGTCGCCTAGAGGGGGGGTGAATAGGCGAATTAAACTTTTAAAACTTAATTACAGCTGAAATAAAACAATCCAAGGTTTTCATTCGAGTGTCCGGATTTTATCCGGATACTCAGATAAATATCCGGACTATCCGGTTTTAGGTTCGGACACTCGGATTGGAGACTTTGAATGGCCGAGGGTTTAGCAGGACTCTCCGGACTTTTACTCGGATACTCCGGTATGTCCAGGACTATCCGGTAATTGTGCGGATGTTCGGGTTGGAGGCCTCGGGATGAAATTTGAAATTTCTCCAACTTTTAAACAATCTACTTGAACACAAAGATGATAAACACTAGCAGGAACCTAGATCAAGTAGATGCCTAGCGAGAAACTCAATAATCAGATAGATCAGGCAATTTCAAGATTCAAAATCAAGTAACAAAGCAAGGGCAAGAGGCAAACTTGAAGACAACGATTTTTCACCCGAAGTTCGGATCCTTGAGGGGATCCTACGTCTCCGTTGAGGCAGCTCCGTCACACTTGAGTCGGGGTCTCTTTCAACCCTCTTACTCCTGGTGTTGCACAAATACACTCGCCGGTTTCAACTCCTTTGACGCTTGAGCCGGGGTCTCTTTCAACCCTCTTCCTCCCGGTGTTGCACAAATGCACTCGCCGTGTGACCGGTCACCCAAGACACGGGGCTCTCTTTCAACCCGCTAGCCACTCGGTGTTGCACCTTGCACTCGCCGGCTTCACTTCTTGATTCCTTCCCTTGCGGAGGCGGAATCCGGCCTTCACAAACTTCCTACGGCCAACCACACAAAGCTCCGGTGGCTCGTAGGTGACCTCCTAGCCGTTTAGGAGTCCTCAACCTCCAAGAGTAACAAATGCTCACGAAGAACAAGCTTGGAGATGAAATCAAGTGCTCAACAACTCAAATCACACTCAACCCGAGCACTACCTTCTCTCACACCCAACCCTTCACTCAAAAGGGGATCACTAAGATCTAGGGTAGAGGGGCTTTTGGGAGCTTAAGATCACTAAGAATACACCCCAAAGGACCAAGGAACCACCCCAAAAACTCTCCCCCAACGTCTACCCAAGAGGGGGCTTTAAATAGAGGTCCCCAAAAAACTAGCCGCTTGAATGCAAGAAAGTCCGGATACTCAGGACAATTTTACCCTGAATGTCCGGACTAAATGTCCGGATACTCGAATCACCGGATACTCCGGACTGACCTAACCGAGAGACCCAACCCAGATACTCGGACTTAAGTCCGGATACTCCGGATGGACTCAAGACCCGATTTAAAAAGAGCATAACTTTTGATTCGGACTCGATTTAAGTGATTTTGGACTCTATTGAAAGCTAAGAACAAGGGCTACACAACCAACAAGGTCTCACTACCCAAATCTCAAAGGATAAATCCAGATTTCACCAAGAATCCAAGAGAGACCTACAACTTTCACTTTTCGCACCACCAACACCACTCTCTCTAAATTTCACAAGGATGGATCACTTGAGCACTTGACACATGTAAAAGTCATTCAATGGAGCATCCCTCTTAATAGTACGGCAATCCTTAGACTCAAATTAAATCAAAGATGATACAAATCTAGAAATAATCACTTGCCGTCTTCTTTCTTAATGCCGGTGCATGAAGACCTTCACCATATAATTGATGACATCTTCGCCTTGTCCAACTTGACTCGATTCACCTCATGAGACTCTCGTCCTATCAACCTTGACTTGATCATCCTCTCTAACGATCTCCACGCCAAGTCGATCTTGACTTAGTCCTCAACTCTTGGTGACACCGCCGTCTTGTTGACCTCGGCTTAACGATCATCCTCCAAGATACCTTGGTCATCATACACATACGGGACCTAATTCTTTCCAAACCACTCATGAAAGACATTAGTCCCAAAAGCTCAATAGATATGAATAAATTAATATTTGTGAGCAGTTGATTACCACAAGTGTTTCATATAAAGAAGCACAATATAACTGGAAACACTTGACATAAGAAATATTCTCTACTAAGTGCATCATGATGAATATGTAATTGATCTATATGCACTAGAGAGATAATTGCCGATATGATGAATCAATTAAATAATGGCAAGGATCACAGTCTTTACTTAAATGACGCACATAATAGAATATACACGAATTGTACATGTGCAACTAATATTTAGAATAAGAGTAAATATGTGATCCAACTCTAGATTAAACTTCACTAAGGAGTTGCATGAGAAGATATACAACTAAAACATGCATGCACCAAGTCAATCTATAGCAATATGAAGTTTAACTCTAGTTAATACATGCATACTAAAAACAAAGCACATAATGAACTCAAATGAATATATATGCACAAATAAGCAATGTGCATATATATAATCAACATGCTACTTGGAGTTCACTATGCATTTGCACAAAAGGAATGCAATAACAAATATAGAAGAGATTCAAAATTGCATACCTTAACTTTGCTTAACCATTCCACTTGATTTTTGATTTTCCTCTAAATAGATGAGACTAATACTCAAATGTTAGTCTCATAGCAATATAATCATATTAGAGGTTTGTCACTTGTTAAGCACTAAGTTAAGCATTTACTCAATTACATAGATTGTCATTATATGTGTTTGTCATTAATCACCAAAATAACATAAGTGTCTAGATGCACTTTCAGAAAGAAAAGATTCATCGACCATGAGTACAAGAATGTGGACCAAGCACATTTCACCATCTTGCAACAGCTAAAGATAGTGGAGCCGTATGTGGAGCAACACCTGGAAGAGCTTGAAAGAGAAAATCCAGGACACCAAGTTGATTGGATCCTGAAAGAGAATAAGCACATGTTTACCACATGGTTCAAGAACCAAAACATACCAGATGGTGAGGACGAAGAAACAGAAACATTGAAAATGTTGGCTCATGGCCCATCAAGTCTGGTAACATCATGGCTAGCGTATGACATCAATGGGTACACGTTTTATACCATCCAAAAGGACAAAAAGACAATGGCCCAAAACAGTGGCGTTCGGGTCTCCGGGTGTTGTCCCCAAGCCCATGACCCATAGCCTGCTCCTACGACATCACCGCTAGCCCATCGGTCCGATGGTGACGAGAGTAGACCATTTCAATATCAAGACCTCCACGAGCACGCAAATGACTCACATTGCGAGCACCGGTGATCCAAACTTCGGCTCCGATCTTTGGGCATTCCCAGCCCGAGAACGTACGGCCACGTAGTGCTGAGTTGATTTTAGTGGTGTTAGCTCTTGTCGGATCTTCATGTAAGGACGAGTTATCGAATGTTGCGCCACTCGTAGTTGTTTCTTTCTGTAATCGATCGATCCATGTGAAATGTAGCGCCTTTAACGATGTGAACATTTAGGACCGTGCGGGTGATTAATTACTTCAACACTAAATCAACACTAAATCCATGTTAGTGCGGCGGAGACAACTCCGGAGACCCCAAGCCCTTGACCCATAGCTTTGCTCCTCGACATATTTAAATAGACAGAGAATCAGACTTGCTTTTCTACCGACGGGCGATCCCATGTGCACATATTTACATAGACAGGAGAATCACAGACTTGCTTTTCTACCTACCGGATGATCGGTATGCTAGACGACAGGCGTCCCTTCGCCTTCGGTGCTTATATTAACCACGGGGAGCGATTCGTGTTCACAACTTCCCCAAGCCATTCCTCTTCTCTCCTCCTCGTCCTCATCCTCCTCCACTATGTCGGCGCAGATCGAGTCCGCGAGGAAGAGGCGCGACTCGATCCGCCGTCGCCGTCGGCCCGATCATCGGCGTCCGTCAACTGGGTCCCCCAGTTGCGGGCAGAGGAGGAGGAGGAGACCATCCGTGGTGGCGGCGGCGGCGGCGCGGTAGCGATAGCAATAGGAGGCGGCAAGAAGCAGCGGCGGTGGCGGCGATAGCGCAACCACGAGGAGAAGCCGCTTCGAGGAGGAGGAGGAGGAGGCGAAGTTGGCGGCGGGGAGCGACGACGACTACATCCCCGTCTTGTACCGCTTTGACACCTCCTCCTCCTCCGGCTCCTCCTCCGGCGACGTCTTGCTCTCGTCGGACGAAGACGACAACGACGACGACGATTTCTGGATGTAGATAGAGTAGCTAGTTTAGGTAGGTATCTAGTTGGCGCATAATTCTGATGTACTACTGACGCCCCTTTTGGATGTACATTTTGTTAATGTAATGTGTATTGCATTGTTCCCATGGTAATAGAATTGAAATTTCAGAAAATGACACTCGAATTCTCCCCTCAATTCGCGGTCTCCCCAAACGAGAGATTTGGTTATTTGCCATTTTAAACATGTGGCCATAAAATTGCCTTGGACCTACATTTCATTGACTCATGCGGTCCCATATTTCATTAGCTCAAGTGGCATCATATCCAAAAGGTCAAATCTTTAAGTGGCAAATGGACAAAAAGCCTTGAAAATCGACCTCTCCGATGGTACAAACCGGAAGATCTGTCTAGTCAAATCTTTAAGTGGCAAATGGACAAAAAGCCTTGAAGCCTTGAAATTTGACTAGACAGGATCATCCTCTTTGTACTACTGGGAGAGGTCGCATTTCGAAGGCTTTTTTGTCCATTTGCCACTTAAAGATTTGACTAGACAGATCTTAGGTTTGTACTCTTGGGAGAGGTCGCATTTTTGAAGGCTTTTTGTCCATTTGCCACTTAAAGATTTGACCTTTTGGATATGATGCCACTTGAGCTAATGAAATATGGGACCGTATGAGTCAATGAAATGTAGGTCCCAGTGGCAATTTTGTGGCCACATGTTTAAAGTGGCAAATAACCAAATCTCTCCCCCAAACTATGGACGGACCATCCGGTCTGTGCAATCGTCTCGCCTGATATACGACGCCGCCTGTAGAAATCGTTGGAACCGCCTGTGTAAATCTTGTGCACCGCCTGTGGAAATTCCTAACCCCTAAAATCTCTAGGCGGGAGATCGAATTGCTCCCCCCGTCCAAAGCGGCAAAGCCAAATTTCCCCCATCGACACCTCCACGCCGCAGGCTCGCGCCTCCGACAACCGTTCCGGCACGCTCGGTGACCTCTCCGCGGGCTCGCGCCTACGACTACCGTCCGCCGCGTCGTCGCCCCCTTCGTCCACGTTGCCTCGCTCCATGACCTCTTCGCGGCCTCGCTCCTCCGACGAACTTTCCGCCGGGTCGTCAACTGCCGAAGCCCCAATTCCCCTGCCGACGCCGCCCCGCCGCCTCGCTCGGCCTAGCAAGGCAAGTGCATTCGATCACCCTTATATCTTGTTATCTTTGCGAAAAAAGTTTCGGAAGATATGTCTAAAGTAGATGGTGATTGATAGAGTATGAGTATCTTGTAGAACATAGAGCAATTCTTTTGAGATATCATAAGTAGTTATTAATAAAATCGAAGTTGAAGTTGGAGTTACCAAAGTTTGTGGAGTCGGTTTGGATGGACGTATGAATACTCTACTTAATAGTTTTTGAACCGCATGTTGTAAGCGATCAATTCCAAAGAATTAAAATCATTTGGATAGAGTTTAGCTAAGCTCATCAGATTATCCAAGTTGAAATCATGAAATGAGTCTCTTGGACTTAAAGAAGCTGACCAAACAAGCAAATTGGATGTGGTCTCATTGAAACGACTGTCAAGCTCTTGGCATAGCCAATCAAAAACATCATTGAAACAATCCACTTCATAATGATGCTTATTTGTAATTCCAATTCTTTGTCGTTGCTTCTTTAGATTAATGTAGGTTTCTTCCATTTCTAACTTAGGGATGTCATATTTCTCACAAAAGGCATATACTTCACCTAGAACAGATTCCTTTATGCTTTCTTACAACAGCCACAATCACTAACTGAAGTTGATGAGCAAAACAATGGACATAGTATGCTGTACTATTTTCTCTCATAATCAATGATTTCAAGCCATTAAACTCACCTCGCATATTGCTTGCGCCATCATAACCTTGGCCCCTAACTTGCTTCAAGCTTAACCTATATTCTGCAAATAGCGAGTCAATAGAAGACTTGAGATAGGAAGAAGTGGTCTCTTTTACATGAACTAGATCAACAAATCTCTCTTTCACAATTCCACAACTATCAACATATCGAGAACAAGCGCCATCCGCTCTTTACCGAGACATCCTCGACTCATCAACTAGCAAACAAAATACATCATGTCCAATTTCTGTAGAATTGACGCAATATTTCCTTTGCAAAACAATGAACAATTTCATACGAATAGGAGGAGATATCATAAGACTATTCCAGTGACATTTTTATCTTTGCTATATTTCCACCCATGAATTTCTAAGAAGTTACCTTTGTTATAGGACTCCTTTGACTCATCATGTCCTCTAAAAGGTAATCCTTGTTTTAATAACAGACGAGCAACATCAATCGATGCCCTTAGTTGAGCGAAATAAGCAATCTTAGCGACTTCACTCGTGTGTGGATAGCATTTAGCAACATCAATGTCTTTGGTCTCTTTTTAACAAATCGATTGCAATATTTCAATGCATTGTTGTGAACACTATTGACACCTCCTACATGCTCTTTTAGTTTTGCTTTTTTATTCCAATTTATTCCAACCATTTATAACAAATGCATCATACCCGCTTCCTTCTTGTTGCGGTCCTAAATAAGAAACAACAAAAGCAAGATGCTCTATCTTTGGATTCGCTATACTCAAGCTAACTCCCAAACTCATCAAACCATTGAGGATTAAACCTTCATTTTGTAGTAAGATGGGAGATAAAGAATTGCTCGACAAGAAGGTGCGTAAGAAGAGCCTGCTTGTAGAGCTCGGTGGTAATACGCCGCTGCAAGAGGAGGGCGATCTTGGGAAGGCGACAAGACTTGGCCGAGAAGGATGATGCAGCCACGCGGTGGAAAGAACACCGAGCCCATCGTTGTCCTTGGCAGCTATGGTTCCTCGTCATCGCATAAGAGCCCTAGCCAGTTCCATGCCCACGACTGGAACGGCGACGTGGGGAAATCGACTCACTACGATCCCAATGAAGAGGTATTAAGAAGAGTGAGCTTGTTTTATTTGTAGCTTGGCGTGGACATAATTGCATTTCCTTATGTTTGCGTATTCCTCGTGTTTATTTCTATGAAGAGGCCGGAAGGCGATCACGCCGACTAGCTGCGATTCAAGAGGTAATTGAAGATACCTCGGGCATGTTCCGTGGATTCTCTGCTGCAACAACCACGACCTCGCATAAACAAAACGGGGAACGAAGTAGGAACAAGTTACCGGCGAGGACTTGGTATATCACGGAGGTCGGTCCTTTAGGAGAGCCCCTAGCACCTCGTGAGGCACTATCCAAGTTCAAATAGCTGCGGTGTCTTGTCAAGGACAATGTCTCCATCACGATTGATAATCGGACAAAGGTGGCCGACGCGACAAAGGCGCACTGTGGACCGAAATGAGAAAATCATAAGGTTCCCCAGTATGAGGCCATCACTAAGAAGAATGCCTTGGATGTGATGGGGAAGAGCTTCGAGGCGGAGGTATGAGCTGAACAAGTACTTTGTGAAGACGGAGCGGGCACCATTCCAGAAATATGGAAAAATCACCGTGGGTGAATGGGCGGAGTTTGTCCGATGAAGACCACAAGCGAAGCCGTAGCATTGAGCGAGGTGTACAGTGCCCTCGCGAAGAAGAACAAGTACCCCATCACCGGGCATGTGGGTATGCCCCTAAGATTGTTGAGTGGAGGAGTAAAGAAGAAGAGGAAGCCGTCTTTGGGATAGAGAACCCATTGACGAGCTGTAGTGAGCGAGGCAGAAATTGGGTCCTAGCTCGCCAACCCAACAGCAAGAAGGGTCGGAAAAGCACGGTGGACCCTGCGGTCCTGGAAGTTTTGGCCAAGCTGCTGAAGATCTTGCACGAGCAAGCGGAGGGATCTTTCGTGCCAGACAGGGAGAATGACGACCTAACGACGGCGTTGGGAACCAAGGAACACCCAGGTCGCACTCGTGGTGTCAGAAGTCGAGTGGGCTTCAAGCATGGGTTCCCGGAATATCAAGACCAATACAAGTCGCGTCAAAGATATAAGAGGACTATGGCTGATACAATAAGACAACTGGCCCAACAAGAGTTTTTAAGACTGTGGGAAGAGAAGGAGGCAGAAAGGGCGTTACAAGCGCGGTCGGATGACAACCCGAGCACGGCCCGCATCCGGAGTAGCGCCGGTCCACACCAATCCCAACGCTCGATATCTCGTGGATGATATCACAGAGGCAACCAAGTGCAAGCTCTGTGCACATCCGGAGCAAGGGGCTTGGTCGCCGAGCTTGCGGAGAGCATGGCATATCCGCACCTGTGATACACAAACAACTTTGTTCCGATTGGTCACGCAAAGGTGCAAGTGGACATCGTGCTTGTTCCGTGCCTTGGCTTGTGGAAGCTACCATTCAAGACTCGATGATGTAGAGACCATCCAAGATGCGATTGGGTCATTTATTGTATGGCCCAAGGAAGATATTGCATTGATACAAGAGAGGTCGAGACGCCAACAAAGAAGTCAAGACGCCCTACCTCTTCCAAAATTGCCTACACCACAAACCGCATCTTCTCGTGGCGCGCCTTCACCACAACGCACATCTTCTCCGCCGCGCCTTTCACCACAATGCACATCTTCTCCGGTGGCACCTTCACCACAACGCGCATCTTCTCATGGCGGTGCCTTCACCACAATAGCAGATCTCCGTTCTTTGGTTGCAAAGAAAACAAAGAAGTAGATTGCAATCAACGGAGTACCACCAAGTCAAACAGAGTGCCAACTCCACTCGGCATGCACTATGCCTTCACTAGAGACTTATGAGCATGGCAAGCCATTTCTCCCCATGGAGCAGATCAACAAAGGACCATGGGAGTTGAAGAGATTCCATGACCGGTACTTGAGGGCATCTCGCCTTGGGGTGAAAGGCATTCAAGCCGCCGTCCCTCCGGATATCTACAAACACGAGGATACTCACTACGTCTGGATCGATTTTGGTGACTTGCAACAGATGTTCCGTTTTGGAAAACTTGACATCAACATGATCAGCGTGTGGTGCCTGTAAGTTGGCCATTGACCTACCCTTACATTGTTAATTATATCGGCTCTTGCAGTAGCAAGTGTCGATATAACTAATTATGACAACATATCATTATATTGCATTCTGATAGCATAATAAAGAAAACCCCAAATGTATAGCAGTTGAGTGCCAAGTTGAGTTCCTCTTTATAGTAATGGCTTGTTAGATCATTCAAAAATTGGCGTAATCCATATAATTTTCAAGAAATCGTAAGTTGGCCGATTTTAGTGTGGTTTTTCCCTTTTTAGTAAAGTTAACTTCTGCCAAATCTGTCGAACAAGATGCATTTTGCCAAAATCTGATATTTGCCAAAATGTCATATTTCCCAGCATTCAGCATATAAATTGGAGCATTGACCATTGTCTTCTGTGTAGAATGCAATATACCGATGCTAAAAAGATGGGAAAACGTGTCGGGTTCCTTGACTCCTCACGGATTAGCCAGCCGAGCTTAAGAGCTGTACTCAATGAAAAGGCGTTGAAGAATAAGGGGATGATGGAAACAGAGATAGAAGAAAAGCGAAAGTCCCTGACCCGAGATCGCCAAGTACATGTGGGGCTATACATATCAAAAGCAATGTTCCATATGTAAGACAAGGACGTCATAATGGCTCCCTACAATTTTAAGTAATCTTCTCATTCGTCAATCATTGCTAAAAGCTTAGTTTGCACCATAATCACTCGTGAAACTTACATATATAAGTTTTCGTTGCAGCGATCACTTTATTTGTTTCATGCTGTACCCCAAGCAGAGCAGATATATGGTCCTTGACTCATCCAGTACCCCACCGGAATCTTACAATGAATTCACCCGCGTCTTAAATGCGTAAGAAATATATATACACAAACATACATAACATAACGTAATTTGTTTTATGATATGATAGTTACTTGTTGTTGTTGACATTCGAGTAGGTCTTTCAAGAATTACGCGAACAAAAAGCGGGGGCAACATGATCTTGCGAAGGGGTCTGATAAGATGCTTTGCTATGTCCACCCATGGGTAAGAAGACACTTGTAATACTTCAACATAATTGCACTAGTAAGGAAGGGTATTACCAACTGTACTAATTCCGTACATTATTATTTGATTTGAAGTGCCACAAGCAACCTCCGAGCGGTGTTCTTTGTGGATACTACGTCTGAAGTTCCTCGGGATCAGCGGAGGTATGTAGCAACCCCGTGACGTAAGCCTATACAAATTGGTGATTCAAGATTATTTATTGTCCGATTCTCGATTTCACTATTGTTTAACCTCTTTATTGCCTACTTTATTATCGCAGGTGAAGATTGCAAAGACCACTTTGACACTCACTAATGATGACCTTTGCAATGTGTAAAAGGACATGTGCCCGTTCATTTGTTGTGAAGTCATCCATGAGAGAGGTAGTTTCTTTTACTCTGAAGGTGAAGTGGCGAAGCATCCTAAACTTTGTAATTGGGAGACGAGGATAAACGGACCGTGAACACTGATGTATATATAATAACCTTGTGTATATTTTTTTGAAAGACAATGAGGCTGTAATTTATATTAGATAGAGAATATCGAGGAGTACATAGCGCAGATATCTTTTGGAGAGTTTTACAAGGAGAATATCGAGAGTATATATATAACCTTGTGTATATATATATACATAATGCAATTATGATTTATATGTGCTTTGTATATATAACCTTGTCATTGTTATGTATGGATTTGTCTTTGAATAAGTGATGTGATTGATAGAATGTATGCATTTATTAATATTATAATATAATTAACATAACATTATTAAAAAGATTTTCTTGATCTGCAGTGGATGGCTTAAGAAACCGCTGTACAAATAAGCACTTGTGCAAAGGGTTCTTAAGTCGTCACTTTGTGCAAATGCATTTATACAAAGTGACGGCTTAAGAACCCGCTTTGCACAAGTCTTATTTGTACAAAGCGGTTTCTTAAGCCGTCACTTTGTACAAATGTATTTCTGCGGCTCAGAAAACGCCTGTGCAAAGTTAGCGATTTCCACAGGACTTCACAGCGTCTGTGGAGCAAAACGCGCTAAGAAGATGGGTTACCACCCGCCTGTGAAAAGCATTTCTGTAGTAGTGATAGTAACATATTAGAATAAAAGTCACTCATCATTGGCAGTGAGATGGGCATAATCGGCGAGGTCAAACCAGATTTCCTCGTAATCTATTGAGAGAAATGACTTGATTTCAATATCCGAAGGCCCTCCTTCTTGCGCCAATTGTCGATGTCAAAGACCTTGGTCTCTTAATCGAGCTTATATAAAATTTATTAAGTATAGACCCCTAGATATTGAAATGGACACAATGAAAATTACGGGAGTGCTTCTTTATTAGCCAAGCAACTTGTGATAGAAAGTTTAAGTTACAAGATGATCTATGTGATTACAAGGAATACGAGACTGCGAATATCTGATGCTAGATTCTCTTGGCTTGTGCTATCGTCCTTCTATTTATCCTTGATGAAGGGGCAGTAGTTGAGTTCCGAAAGGAAGTCTTGTAACCGGGAGATGCTTTTTTTGCTAACCGATGTCTTCTTGCCAAAGGACGCCTTTTCTTGTAGTAACTTCCAGATGGTTGCGTATGTCTCTTAGATAACTATCTGCATGTAGAGCTGTGCGAGAAAAACCGCTTGCGTCGACCAGCTATGTCACTGGTCAGAGACGCCAGTGTGAAGGTAAGTTTGACTATCTTTGACTGAACTGGTCGGAAACCTGACCGTTCAGAATAGAGATGGGCTTTTTACCAAACACATTATGGGCCTAGACTTAATAGGCCTATTTGCTAGCACATAATTATGAATTTATATATTAAGGGCCCAAATGAAAATTGGGGTGTTAATCCTTGTCAAAAAGTGACTGAAAACTCCATGATGCATGTGACAAAGCTGTGTTATACCTATCCCATGCGTGTCATCTTTATTGGTCACCTAAAACAATAACATGACTTAGCAAGTATATATTAAAACAATAGCACAAGGAACATCGTCCAAGGGTCTATACTTGTGATTCGAAGATTTGTTGGAAACACAAAGGTGGTGGTTCTCCACTATTCACGCATATTCCCTGCTTCTCGAACATCTCACACCATACCCCTAATATTCTCAACACCTCCTACACACAGTGATGTAAACGGATCTCAAAATTGATGCACGGTTTGGCAGGAATGGGAAAAGACAAGGAGAGGTCTCCAGGATGCTTCCTATCAATGGTCAGCATAGCGCGGCCGGTGCGGTTGTGTTAGTTGGTGGTACAACAAAGGGGTGGCGAGCAGACGGGGCAAGGAGCCCTACCCCCTTCCCTTTGATGACACGGGGTGCCCAATCTTCACGATGCATGATCAAAGATAACTTGCACTCTCTTAATGAATACTAATTAATCCCCCTATTGTTGCCAGAATCAATGGTTAACTCTTTGATTCGCCAAGATCATATGTGTGATGTCTCTATGACCATGAAGTGAATGGATCTCTCAATTCCCAATAGAAAGAAAAAAGATTTTTTAGAAGAAGCAATGACCAATACTCTGCTCTATTGTATATGCAACAACGGATTTTTTTAAATAATACATAAAACAATTACAAAAATATACCTCGGTTACTATTTCAATTGACAATAGAAGCTCTGTTGCCAATTGAAGCCAATTCAATTGGTGACTAGCCATTTGTCACAAAATGAATTGGCGACTAGCCATTTGTCACCAAACGAACTGGCAATAAGGTTCTGTCGTCATTTCATTTGGTGCAGAAGTCTCAGTCTTGTCAATAAAATGAATCCATATCAAAATAATCTGTCGGTCAATTCAATCCGCGACAAAATAGACATATATCGCCAAATGAAACGGCGATAGAGGTATATTTTTTGGCGTATTATTTTTACAAAATTATTTAAAAATATTTTATTTTTAAGAAAATCATGCAACAATAATGAGGAAAAATAAATGTATATGCTATATATTATAAATTATGGTTTGAGTTTATAATCAAGAATAACAAAAATATATAAAAGAGATTAAGAGGGGTGTGCAACCTAGCCTAGGGCTGAACTAAGGTGGATCACACATCCTAGACTTTATCTCTAACTCCAATTTTGACCTAATTTGGCCAACTTAGAAGCTAATAATCATCTGCTAAATTAAAGAAGCTGATTTTGGACTTATCATAATGGAATAAAATAGAAATGACATTCTAAGCTTTCGAATAAGTATAAGAGCATCTCAATATGAGTTTGTATGTGAGATTTATAGCCTTTTAAAGTCCGATTTATATGACAATCTGAGCTGAACTCCTTTGCTTCCTAAATCCAATTCGACATTACCTTTTTCTTTCTTTTCTTGTTTTGGCCGAATTGGGCTAACCACTTCCACTCTTGGGCTGACCAAATTGGGTTTGGTCTCTCCTTGGTTCCACCTATCCGCTTAGGCTACACTCCAATTGGGCCCATGCACCTCTTACTCTCCTTACCACATGGTTGGCTACATAGGCTTTGGGCCTAGGCCGCATGGGGGTGGCTGGCCGCATGAAGCATGTGTATGTGACCCAAACTGTCATTTAGTTCTTTCATGTGGCTTCCATTCTTCCCTGTCTCCCACTGGGTTTTACCATGATTCTTCAATGCAATTTGGCTCTATTTGTCATTCATGTAATATTTATACCTAGCAACAGGCAAACACGTGCTATTAGGTAGTATATAATTCTCATGTAAATATAATAAAAATTGTTCAAGGAAAGATTAATCTGTTGATATTTATACGACTTAATAATTCTTTTTAGTTAATTAATATATTTAACCAAAAAATACTACATGGAAGTATATCCACATAACTCTATTGTAGGCACGGATGAGCAAAGTCCAACTTGGCCAGCCTAGCCCATCTTTTCTTCTTCTTCTTATTTTTTTCAAGTATCTACAATCTTGAGATCAGCGAGGAGGCGGCGTAGGTCATCTCCCCACCACCCAACACCGACTGAGAGGAGAGGAGATTGAATGGGAGATTGAGGAGAGAGAGATGGGGTTGTGATTGTGCTGTAGTGGTGGACCTGACCGCATACATATACATATTTGTTAACGTATATAACTTTTTATTTGCCTTAACTAATTTCTTGCACATATAATAGTCTTGAACAGTTCAGGTTGAGGTTGTATGTACAACTAGTTGCACTAATCCTCTATCTATTCGGGTCTTCTTTAAGAGAATACTGTTCTAGCTCGTTAGGTTTTTTCTATAAATTTAGCCTCTTCATACGTGTATTTATAAAAATAGACTCTCCCCTATCACTAAAGACGCAGTAGACGATACGTGCCTCTGCCACCCCAGAGAGCTAGGAGATGTCTGGCTGCACAGCAACTACCAAGCCTTCCTGCCTGCTCCGCTTGTTTTCGAGCGCGCCCGACCGCGTCCTCCTAGTCCCCCAGTGCGGAAGCGCGCCTTCCCAGCGATGATCGCGGCAACGCTCCCTCTCCTGGCCGCGGCAAGGGAGCCCGAGAAATCAGAAGCCTTCCATCACCTTTGCAACCGCTTCGATGGACACAAGATAACCGTCCACCACCAGATCAAAATCCAACGGCCGCACGTAACTCCCCCATCCCCCGACAGCTTCCGTCATTCCGTGGACAACGCTCGCATTGGCACACCGGAGCGGTGAGCGACACACCTGCTCCAGCTCCGACCCTATATATAAACCTCTCTTCTCCCTTCCCCTCGCCTCGCCTAGGCCCCGGTTCGTCGGTCTCCAAACTCCACCCCATAGCTGTAATTATCTCCACCACCACCCAGAAAATAAAATTTGCGTACAAATCAAATCAAACCCCCTTCAGATCCGGATCATCCAGATCCCCAATTTCCCCTGATTTTTTTCTTCTGATTTTTTTTCCATATATCGGGCTAGGGTTAGCGCGCCGCGCCACGCCGTTTTAGGTTTGCAGCGGCCGCGCGGTGGCGGTGAGGTTGGGCAGCTAGGGTTAGGGTTTTCGGGGGAGGAAGGGATGGATAAGAAGAAGATGGCGGTGTCGCTCGTGTGCCACGGGCACTCGCGGCCGGTGGTGGACCTCTTCTACAGTCCCGTCACGCCCGACGGGTACTTCCTCATCAGCGCCAGCAAGGGTGCGTGATCCTGACCCATCCCGCTTGGTTTTCTTGCTCTGAGCTTGTTGGTGTGATGCATTGTTGTTCTAGTGTGGAATGGTAGTTGACTAGTTGTACGGTGCCTGTGGTCGCTGTGTATGGTGAAAATCCTGGTTCCACTTGATGGATAATGGCGGGCTGTGCCTGTGTAATTTTGGTTGTAACTGATGTTGCTTGCGACGGTAGCCAGTGCGAACTAATATTTGGCGGCTCGGCATGCTTTACAATTAGGGGTGAAAACAGATCGGATAATAGCTCTACCGTATTTGTTTTCATATTTTTTCTTGGATTCGGATACGGATACGGATAGTCCGGATACGAATACGGATAATATCGAATACAGATACGGATCGAACACGAATCGAATCGGATACGGTTTCGAATATTTATCGGAACATGATAGCCTTTTAAATTATACATAAAAAAATCAACAGAAACACATAACTAATTGATTTAATCAAAATATTATTGAAAATTGAACAAATGTAGGCATTTTCATTCACTTAGATAATAGTTAGATACCATGTCACAAATAAAATTATATAAGATTTAGTTTATCACACACATATAATTGGTTCATCATACATATAGATTAAAACACAAAATAAAGGTAATCCTTGCTCAGAGATACAAATAGAAGCAAACACATAACACACTAAAAGTTTGATAATACTTAGATATCATGTCTTTAGGAAAAGTATATAACATTTACATGTAATGACTCAAGATTTATATTTTTAGTTGAATTATGTTTAGCATAACAAATTATATATTTATGAGTTTTTATGTATTTTAGCTACTTATTTAATATATTTTCCTATTAAGAATAGGTGTTTTTAATTTTGAGAAAAATTAAAATCTGATAAAATCTTGAAAATAATTTTTTAAATGTTAGATTGTTACTGGAACTTTCTCAAAAAAATTTCATAATTTTTGCAGTTGGTTTGCTAATTTTAATAATTGAAACTTGCTTTAGAGATTAATTAAATTAGAAAACAATTCTGAAATTAAGAAACCTTTTTGGACCAAAAGAGTAGTCTTGGACCAACCCATATGTATATCTGGATATCCAACCCACCATTATCCGGATTATCCGAATCCGTATCCGTATCCAACGGATAATGAGTTACTGAATCCGTATCTGTATCCGACAAAAAAAAATCCGTATCTGTATCTGATTCGATACTATCCGACAAATATCCGATCCGACAAAATCCGTATTTGAAAATATCCGGATCGGTCGAAAATATCCGATCCGTTTTCATCCCTATTTACAATTGATTACTGGCTTGATTCGTGTAGAGGAATTTGGTGTAAAATCTGGATTTGATTGGTCGGATAGTTACACGTGTCAACTTTGTGTTTGTATCCATTTTCCGGTAGTTGTAGTTTGAAAATGCGTGGTTGAACCATAAGTTGTCAATGCTTGATAAATTGGCTATGCTACTGAGTTCTTTTACTCTGTTTTGACTTATGTCACATTAATCGCATCAACTAGCCCGCGATGTTTAGATATGACTTCATTCAGAATGTGTTAAATATGATGCATCGAAAGTGTATTGAAGTTGTACACAAAACTTTTGAGTCATTGACGGGGGGCCCCACCTATTAGTTGCCCACATGCCCACCCAATGAGCGATCCAGATGTTTCGGTTTTTAACCTATGCAAAGATGTTGGGTTGATATTGCACCTGCTAATGTTCAGGGCTTGTTCGTAACACCCTAATGTTGGATACTGTGGAACTCTAGGCCAAATAGTTATTTGTTGTGCTTATGCTTAGTTTGTTTAGTCTAAATTTGTATTCCTTCTTGAGCATAATCTATATTTTAATTATTAGAAACATTTAGCTAAGCCCTATTTGCTACTACCTCTATTCCTGAATAGATGACGTTTTAGGATTTTGCACTTCAGCCAAGACATGTGTAGAAATGTATAAATTGCCCTCTTTCATTAGCTCACTTAGTGCTCTTGGATGGTGTATATTACTCTATTCCACAGTAATAATTAGTATTGGGAATAATGAATGGTACGGGTATGCAAAGGAAAAAATAATTAAAAATTGTCTCGAAATTGTAGAATGACATATATTTAGAAACAAAATTTGAAAGCTAGAATGACATGCATTTAGAAATGGAGGGAGTATGTTGCGTGAAACAAAAATCATCGGTTCCTGACATGGTTTGCTTCACTGCAATCATTAGAATTCTGAGCATAAATTGGTTCTGGACATTTTAGTATTTATTTGGAGCTTCACTTTTAGTGGATGTCAGTTTACAGATCCTGGGTAAGAGTGTGTGCACTCCCAAGTCCCAACAAAGTACAAGGGCAAATATGTGATTTACAATCTGCACTGATGCTGCATAATCTTCACTTGTCAGATTAATCATCCTACTCGTTATGCTGCTGATATTGGATGACCTTATCTTTTTTATTCATTTGCAGACTCAAATCCAATGCTTCGCAATGGTGAGACTGGAGATTGGATTGGGACCTTTGAAGGTCACAAAGGTGCCGTTTGGAGCTGTTGCCTTGACACCAATGCTCTACGCGCTGCCTCTGGTTCTGCTGACTTTTCAGTGTATGGTTCTCATCCTGTATACCTACCTTTGTGTTAATTGTTATCATGTCCTTTCAGCAGGATGTAATGTATCCTCTGAACTGTCCATCAGCTTATCATTACCTGGTGAAAAAAAAATCTGGTGTTATTATATTCATTTGGCTGTGTTACCAAGACATAAATGTTGGCATGCCAGTGTTTTTGATGGCATTTGAAATTATGATATTTCTTGTATCCTTGTTTCCTGGAGGCAGGGATGAAAACGGATAGTAATTCGGATATCAATTTTTTTGTCTTTGTTCTTCAATGGGAAACAAATAGGATATAGAATTTTCTATCCGAATTCATATTCTTGTTTGTGGTGTTGAGTTTATTCAAATTCATAAAAAATGAACCTCAAATTCATTATATATTTATTTAAATGATAGAAACAAAATTCGGATATCAATCGGATACGGATTCGGATATTTTTTCACCTTTTTATTTATGGGAAGCAAATAATGCGTAATTTTTTTATCTAATTTTATAATCTTATTTTTTATAATGAGCTTGCTAAAGTGTTAAAAATGAAAACCAAAATCGTTATATATCTATTTAAAAATGTCAAATTTGTTCAGAAATTCGGATATCCGTTTTCATCCCTACCTGGAGGAGATAGGAAACTGTTGTTAATTTGTTCAGCCATAACAAAGATGGCCCTGGCAAGTACCCCCTCCGGTCACAAATAGTTGTCCTTTTGGACATCAATATGGTCTCTAAAACACAGCTTTGAATACTAATTTCTATTATAATTTATTTATAAAATCTAATAAAATTATAATATTATGAAAGTACTTTTAGAGACAAATCTACCCATTTGATTTTCATAGGATATTGATAGTCAAAGTTTTGAAAGTTTGACCGCACCTATGTCTAAAAAGACAACTATTTGTGACTAGAGGGAGTAACTTGTTAAGACCCTATATGGGCAAGCCATATTGCTGATTTCAGTTCAAATTGTTTCTTGTTAGATTATTTCAAAAATGTTAGTTGAAGTGTGCATTTGGCCCATGTCGCCTGTCACTTAGGCATGTCGCACACAACACAATAGGACCATCGTTTGGTTTTCTGACTTAGTTAGGTGCGCCAAAAGCCTACATCATGTTAAGCAATGTCGGAGCTTTGTAACAGTTCTTTTGCCAATTACGCGGTGGTCAATTTTAATATCCTAAGAAACGTATGCATCCCAGAGGTAGCTTGCATATTATCAAAACAATGCTTCTAGCACATGCCTCAGGAAAATTGTTGCAACTTTTGTTGCAAATTGAAAACACTCAATTAACTGTAGCATAGATGTAACTCTCTTGTTCTATGACGTATTGATTTTGTTTAAGATATTATGAGATGTGGTCCCTACATGTTGGTGTGTGCATGTCGTATTAAATGAACAGTACAGACCATTGTGCCTTAGTATGTTCTGATTAAATGTTGAGAGAACAATTTTGTTGTGACTATAAAAATACAGGAGACTATTTTGGTGATCAGTTCAGAAATTTTTAGAGTGTAAGGTGCTCCTGATTTTACTTCTTTTGTGTAACATGTTAAATATTTTAAAATGAACCGAAAGAAGTTAGGGTTTCGAACTTGATTTCATTAAGCTGTGTTGTGTGCCTGCGAGTAGAGACGAGTTCGTGTCTCGAACTCAAGACGCTGCAGCAGTCTTTGTTTACGCCGTGGTGGCGGCGATCGCTTAATACTAGCAAATGGAGCTACCGGCCTTGTTAATCGGAAGGCACCGCCAAGAGATATTTTGTGGCAAATACAAGCTGCCGATTTTCATTGATTCTTTCCGTATTTATAGATGCAAAGGTCTGATGACTAAACAAGGAAATCTAAACTGCCAAGAGATAAGCTTCCTACTAGATAAGATATGCATGCCGACTAAATAAGATACGCTAATACTAGGTAAGTAACCGACTAGAAATTTGTTTCCTCCCGCCAGAGCTTAGGCTCTTGTGACAACTTCCTGCGTCGGCAGATCGCCTGGATGGAATGCGGTCCTTCCCCTGGCGCCACCTTGTTTGCCGCGACGAACGAAAACGTTGTCGAACCCTTGTAGACCCATAACATCACTCCCCCCCTCAAGACCCAGCTTGTCCGCAAGCGGATAGGTAGGGAAGTCTCTCCGAAACTCAATGGCCATCACCCATGTTGCCTTATCGACTGATTGGCCCTTCCACTGGACCAAGAATTGGCGGCGTCCCTTAATGACGCGATGCGCCAAAATTTGGTCCGGTTCCTGTGTAGTTGGCGCAGAATCTGGCGACATATCCGGCGGCAGTGGCTGTGGTGTGGTCGGAACATCGCCCTTAAATGCCTTGAGGAGGGAGACGTGGAAGACATCATGAATGCGAGAATTTGATGGTAAGTGAAGGCGGTAGGCAACTTTGCCGATGCGCTCAGTAATCTGATACGGCCCATAAAATATCGGGGAGAGCTTGTGGTGGGAAGTGTCTCGCAAGGATTGTTGACGATGCTTATGGAGACGAAGCCAAACCCAATCGCCGACTGCAAAGGAAAGCTCCCTGTGATGAACGCCATTGTATTGTTTCATCCTGTTTTGAGCCTGAAGAAGATGCGCTCGAGCCTGCTGGAGGAGGGCATCCTGGTCTGCGAGGTGACAATCCACGGCTTGCAATGCCGATGGCCGCTGGTTGTATGGAAGAAGAGGAGGTGGCCTGCGACCATAAACCAACTCGAATGGTGTCAGGCGGTGAGCTGAGTGGAATGATGAATTGTAGCAAAATTCCATCCAAGGAAGCCACTGGACCCAAGTATGAGGGTTGTCGGATGTAAAGCACCGAAGGTACATTTCAACGGTGTGGTTGACGACTTCTGTTTGCCCGTCCGTCTGCGGATGGTAGGCTGTGGAGAGAAGAAGAGTAGTACCACACCGTTTGAAAAGAATCTTCCAAAAAACGCTGGTGAAGACTGGGTCTCTGTCACACACGATTGTCTCTGGCATGCCATGCAAACGAACAATGTGGTCGAAGAAGAGGTTCGCCACCACTGGAGCTGCCGATGGTCGGGCCATTGGAATGAAGTGCGCATACTTTGAAAGTCGATCGGCGACCACCAAAATTGCGGACTTGCCTTGAGAGCGAGGAAGGCTTATAATGAAGTCCATAGAAATGTCCGCCCAAACCTGGTGGGGTACCGGGAGGGGTTTAAGTAGCCCAGCTGGTGACAGTGAGGAGGTCTTATTCTTTTGGCAAACAGCACAATGCGCGACATAATGTTCCACCGTCGCTCGTTGGTTTGGCCAAAAATACTCATGGCGAAGACGATGAAGCATCTTGTGAACTCCTTCATGTGTCATATCATGGACTGCCGCCACTATTTCTGGAATGAGCGGCGATTGTGCAGGGACGACCAGGCGTTTGTTGCGGAAGAGAAGTCCATCATGCACTTGCCAAGAAATCCCGGCTCCCTTGGGCGATGCTGGAAGGCTTGTCTGCGGTTGATCTAGCATGGGTTGGTCGGAAACAGATGCAGGTGACGGTCGGCACATGCTGGAATGAATACCCATCTGTTGCCGCTGCTACCATTCGGCACAGCGACGTTGAATTTTCGGATCGGCGCGGAAGCTGTCGCACCACTTGTGTATTGTCTCCAGACGAGGAATAGAAAGTGCAGCACATGAAGGAGTAACGGCCTACATCCGAGATAAGGCGTCAGCCGCCTGATTAGCCTTGCCAGGTTTATATTCAACGCGAAAATCAAACCCCATCAATTTGCAGAGCCAGTGCTGTTGGGGTGGTGTAATCAGGGCTTGTTCAAGTAAAAATTTGAGACTTGCATGGTTAGTGCGGACAATGAACGCGCGACCCCAAAGGTAAGGTCGCCAATGACGGACTACTTTTGATAACCCGATGAGTTCGCGCTCATAAGCGGCGAGCTTTTGATGCCGCGCTGCCAATTTGCGGCTAAAAAGCGGCGACGGTGGCCTTCTTTTGTCAAGCATCGCCCAATGCCTTGTCCTGATGCATCACATTCAACCACAAAGGAAGTCTCAAAATCTGGCAAGGTGAGGATTGGAGCCGATGTAAGGGCTGCCTTGAGATTAAGGAAAGCCGCGCCGGCGATCGTCCATGTAAAATTACGCGACGAGCGAGCGGTCGATTGGCTTCAAGCAATGTCAGATATCGACGGATGAACCGGCGGTAGTAACCTGTCAACCCCAGGAAGCCCCGCAATGCAGTAATGGTGGTGGGTCGAGCCTAGGCCAAAATAGCCTGCAATTTGTCGGTGTTTGCTGCCACCCCAGTTTCGGAAATGATATGACCAAGATAACGCACCTGTTGTTGGCTGAAAGCACATTTAGACTTTTTGAGGTACAGCCTGTGCTGGCGCAAGCGCTCCAGGACGGTATGGAGGTGCCCCAAATGGTCCTCAGCCGACGGACTATAAATGAGGATGTCATCGAAAAAAACGAGAACGAATTTCCGGAGAAAATCCTGAAGCACCTCATTCATGAGTGCTTGAAAGGTGGACGGCGCGTTGTAATGAGGACGGGTGTTCCCGATCTTTCGGTGAGATGATGATACGTCGATTTGGGGTGTTGATGGCACCGAATTTAGGGCTTCCAACCAAGAGAAGCTCAGAACTTCACAATCGCAATGCCAAATCCACACGATACAAGATCCAAACGATCAATTGTTCTGCAAGAAATTGAGAACCCGCAAGAACAAAGCATGAAGCAATCTGAAAATATAGTATTGAAATCAAAAGGAACAAGTTGAGGTTCTGTTTTCTCGGTTCGGGCGGTCTAGTCGACACGCGCAAACGCGAGGAGGGACGCACACGGGGTCTACCAAACACAAACAAAACCTAAAAGACAACATACGACGGCTGGGGCATTATATAGGGTGGAGACCAGACTTGGGGCGTCCAAATTAGGATAGGCCACCACCCTAAGGTCGGCCACCATGCAACCCTAACCATACATGGGCCATAAGCCCAAAAATAAGGTGGCGCAGAGACCTCAAATTCTGTCCCGTGAGATTGTTCTTTGATTTTCCGTCGCTCCGAATGAATTTGGCCTTGGGACCAGATTCATTGGAAATGTTATCTCGATACCTTTCAAACGAGTGGTCGCGACTTGAAATGGAGTCCAAGAGCCCAAGTTATGTCCGTTGAAGCATCTGCTGCTCTGGATGGCCGAACCGACTCGAAACGAATTGGGCTTGATTTTGGGCCTTCCTTGGCGTGTGGGCTGTCCTCGATGAGTGTTCTTGACGTCTGGTCCAGCAAAGGTGGGTGGAAAGGCCTTGCTTCCGGATTAAGCCCTCCAGCGTCGAGATAAGTAGCGGCAAAAGCAATGATTCCGGGGACAAAGTAGCGATCGAGAGGAAGAAGGGCAGCGGTCGATCCTTGCTTGTGATGTCCTCATCACGTTGGAAAGTCCAAATGGCATTACTAGAAATTCGTAATGGCCATGATGGGTGCGAAATGCCGTTTTGGCAATGTCGTCCTCATGCATGCGCACCTGGTGATACCCCGAGCGAAGGTCAAGCTTGGTGAAGTACTTGGCGCTGTGAAGCTTGTCTAACAATTCCTCGACCACTAGAATAGGGAATTTATCCTTTGATGGTGTGGGCGTTGAGCTCGCGATAGTCCACGCAAAAGCGCCATGTGCCATCGCCTTTCTTGACGAGCAAGACGGGTGAAGAGAAGGGGGATCTGCTGTGGCGGATGATACCTTGTGCCAGCATTGTAGCGCATTGGCGCTCAATCTCGTCTTTTTGGCGGTAAGGGTATCGGTACGGCCGCACGACCACCGGATTGGTTCCATCACACAAGCAAATACGATGGTCACAAGCACGTGCTGGAGGGAGTCCTTGTGGCTCGGCAAAGATGTCAACAAAGGACTCCAAGAGAGATGTGAGCCCCTGATTGTGTTCCGACTGAATGGAAAGAAGATGCGGCTTCTCATTGCGCTGTAGTCCTTCCAGGATGACTGCTGAACCCACATGATCAAAGGACATAGTGAGTTATTGAAATTCCACTGAATATCACCCAATTGCTGCAGCCACTGGACGCTGAGAATAACATCAAATCCTGCCAGAGGAATGACCATGAATGCAGCTGTGAAGTGATGCTCGTTGACTGAGAAGTCCAAAGCCGGTATGTCTCCCAAGCAAGGCAGTTGACACCCATTTGCCCCTTTGACGTGTTGGGATGATGGTTTCCCCTGATGCAAGGCCAGACAGAGGGCAGCGTGGTTGCTGATGAAGTTATGGGTGCTGCCGCTGTCTACTAGACCTAGCAAACAACGCCCTTGGATGAGCACTAAGATTTACATGGTAGCACTGGAAGTTGGTCCCTGAAGGGCAAGCAATGAAAGGGATGGTATGGAAGGATCGATCACCTCTCCTTCTAGTGCAATGTCGCAGGGAACTTCTTCGGTATTATCTGTGTCTTCATTGGTGGCTTCAATTGCAAAGAGCCGCTTGCACCGATGGCCTCTTGTATAGATGTCGTCGCAGTGATAGCACAAGCCCTTGGCACGGCGCTCAGCTAGTTGGTCGGCATTGAGGCGCAACTTGGTTGAGGGTGCAGTGTTTGAGGCTGTGCCTGATGAAGCCGGGGTTGGTGCACGCGGAAAGCCAACAGATGAATTGGGTTGCGCCCTAGACTGACTAGCCGACGATGGGGTCGTAGGGGATATTGACGACGCCGAGCCACGGCTGAAAGCCAGGCGACCACGTCCCTGTGACGCAAAGCCATGCATGGCATTTGCCATCCACAATTCCTTGCGTTCTTCTGCCTCGCGCGCAAAGCAGATTGCTTCGGCAAGGTCGCGAGGCCGTTCGCGGCGGACGTCGACTGCCAAGGCCTTGGAAAGCCTGGCGGTAAATGTCTCCACTTGGTCGGCGCGCGCCATGCGCGGTGCACGGGCAAGTAGACGTTGGAAGTCCCAGGCATACTCGTTGACATGAGTGCTTCCTTGTTTGAGATTAACCAGATCGCCCAAAGGACTGACGCCTGACTGGCGAGTGAAACGCTGCAAGAACGTCTCGAAGAAGTCTTCCCAAGAAATCTGTGGTTCTTCAAGCAACCAATTATCCAATACTTCTTGTGCCTCGCCTCGGAGATGCAGGCCCACCAGGTCAACGTGTTCACGGGGCGGAAGCTGATGCAGGCGAAAAAATCTTTCACATTGCCGTAACCACAATAGGGGATCATCACTGCCATCGTACGTTTCAAGCTCCAAGCGTGGTGGCCGTGGTATCCAGCGGCGATGGTTCTGATGGTCCTCTGCTTCCTCTGGAAAGTCATAGCGCTCATCATATGCGCGGAGATGGCCCCCAGTATCCCAAGGCTGTCGCTCACGGCGTCCGCGCTCTGCCACACGAGGGTGGGCGAGGCGGCCAGAGCCATGAGACCCATAGGCCCCAGGAGATGGCGCATGGAATCGATCACGGTGCTCCCGCTCCGGATCCTGGCGACGACCTGTGTCCTTGACCGCTCGGCCGGTATGCCCATTATCACCATGGCCTGAAGTTCCTGCTCGGGACAAAGCTAAGAGCTCACCGATGGAAGTCTTCAAGTCAGCCAAGGAAGTCTCTAGATGGCTAACACGCTCTTCCAATGTTGGCTGAGTCATGGCCGAAGGATCGCCGGAATTTGATACCAATTTGTTGTGTGCCTGCGAGTAGAGACGAGTTCCAGGTCTCGAACCCGCATGCGGTGCTATGGACGACGACGCCGTGGCGGCGATCGTCGGAATACTAGCGAACGGAGCTACCGGCCTTGTTAATCGGAAGGCACCGCCAAGAGATATTTTGTGGCAAATACAAGCTCGATTTTCATTGATTCTTTCCGTATTTATAGATGCAAAGGACTGATGACTAAACAAGGAAATCTAAACTGCCAAGAGATAAGCTTCCTACTAGATAAGATATGCATGCCGACTAAATAAGATATGCTAATACTAGGTAAGTAACCGACTAGAAATTTGTTTCCTCCCGCCAGAGCTTTGGCTCTTGTGACAACTTCCTGCGCCGGCAGATCGCCTGGATGGAGTGCGGTCCTTCCCCTGGCGCCACCTTGTTTGCCGCGATGAACGAAAACGTTATCGAGCCCTTGTAGACCCATAACAAGCCGCATGATTGATTAATGTCCTTTACATCTATTATGTCTTGGAATTCTGTGACTTACCCAATAATAATCATGGAGGCACAGATTTCTCACAGAAACCAAAGCACTGACCTTTTTGTATACTCGCTGATCATGGCCAGAAACAAATGTTCCGAAGAAGCATGCAACATGAATTAAATTTCTCTCAAATTAATGTAGAATTATGCCCCTAATTAGACATGCTAACAATACCAAACAACAGCTGCACCTGGTAATCTATTCTAGAAAAACCAACCTTCTGTATTAAGTATCATGTGTTGATTGATGAATTTTGCATTGACTACCAAAATTTAATTGTCCAAAATACACAGAATAATTTATGTGGCACATAAGTAAGATCAATTTCCACGTAACACAAAAAAGTATTTTGTGTTCTAATTCTAATGTGATCTCTTAAGATGTTACTGTCTCCATTCCTGAGAATAGATATTCATTATGCCTTAACTTTCTTAACTCTTCCTTTCAGTAAAGTATGGGATGCATTAACAGGTGATGAGCTACACTCCTTCGAGCACAAGCACATTGTCCGTGCTTGCGCTTTTTCTGAGGTGATATTCTTACCATATTAAAGCATTAGACTCCCACTTGTATCGCTTGACATATTTTTTTTTCTCATTGGCTGCTGTTGTCCCCTTTTTGTTGCCTTGTACCAATTGGTATTTTTACTGTTGTTTTCTATTGGCAGAGTATGATGGTTATAGTTTTTTTTTTGGGTCTAACAGGCGAGCACCTGCCACATCATATTGTTTACAGATTATGTAGATTATGATTGTACACATGTGGACAAGTGTGTGGTTTGGCTAGTATTGATGCAACTATTGGTTGATAAATATTCAAAAGTACTATGTTTGTGCATAGCATTTAATTAACCCTCAATATACTTACAGGGCATTTCTTGAACTACAAAGTACACATTCCTGATCGTCACAACATTTTTTTCCCAAAAGTTTTATGGAATTTTTATAGGAATTCAGAGTGATCGACAACCCAAAGTTTTGACCTCTTAACTTATATTGACAGAATAAAAAAGTTACAAATTTGTGATGAAATAGTAGTTTTCGTTTTCCCAATTTTCCTTGTCTTTTTAAACTATCATTGTCAGAGTGGTTTGAAATTCTGCAGGGTATTGGATTATGTCTCTTTTATTTCCCAGGGAATTTGTAATTTCAGTATTCATATTTGATTCTTTCTTTCTTTTTTTTTGTTGATATTATTCATATTTGATTCGTTCAACCAGTGTCGTTTACTTAGGAAAATTTATATGTGTAATTATGTTTGCAGATATTTGTTTATCTACTTGTCCAATTATATTTCTTCTGAAATCTAAACCATTACAAGATTTGACTTACTATTCTATTCTAATATGCTATGTAGGGCTTTTTTTCTGAAGCACAATCAGCTTACTTGTGTAATTTGCAAAACTCTTGGTAAATTTTGCCTTACAGCTTATAAGCTTTAGAAAGTAGAAACAATTTATCTTCTTGAAATCCTCACTTATGAATTATGACTAACTAGTAATTCTGAAGCCACTTGTAAGCAACTATAAGTGATCCCAATAAATCATTGAAACTTTCTTTAATCTAGAGAAGAGTTTTGTTTTTTTATTTAAGCATACCATGTCATTGATTGACAGTGAGAGCTTCCCTGCATGGATAGATTTAGACCTGACTAAAATGCTTAATGCAGGATACCCATCTGTTGCTTACTGGGGGCATTGAGAAGATTTTATGATATATGATTTGAACCGCCCAGATGTAGCTCCAAGGGAAATTGACAAATCACCTGGTTCTGTCAGAACTGTTGCTTGGCTTCACAGTGACCAAACTATACTAAGTTCCTGCACTGATATGGGTGGCGTGAGGTGTGTCAGAAAGTAGTTAACTGTATTATTTTTAAGCTATAGGTTTGTTTTTTCTTTCCTTGATTATTGCTGATGTCATGTAGAAAGTGATTATAGTACCAAAATAGGCATGTTTACTGCTACCCCAGAGGGCTGTTCTCGTCCTGTGGGTGTCCAACTTGGTAAATTGTAAACGCAAGACTCTAGCAGTTAGGATTCACCTTATACAAATTCATAAAAGCCAAATGTTCTGTTGTATGTTTACTCAGGAATATTTTCGTTAAAGAAGTGCAAGTTTCAATTCCTGTGCTTTCTTAGAAACCAAATTCCACTCTATTCTCTCTTAAATCCCAAAATCTGGTTTTAAACATTACACTATTTCCAAAGTGTGTCAATGTGCAGATCAATTTGGACACATTTGTCCTGAACTCCAGGTAACTGTCATTTAGACATTTGAATTAAAACAATCAACTTTGTGCCTCTGAAATGTTCCCAAAACTTTCCTGCAATTATGCACAACTCTAATTTGAAAAATAGATGTACTACAGCAAGCGGAACTACATTTTCCCCAATACTATTTCAAAACATGTATTGAATTTAAGAATTGTAATATTTCTTTCTGCTTGATAAAAAATTTCCTCCTCTGATTAGGTTATGGGATGTAAGGAGTGGAAAAATTGTCCAAACTCTTGAAACCAAGGCACCTGTTACTAGTGCAGAAGTAAGCCAAGATGGTCGGTTCATCACTACAGCTGATGGCTCAACTGTTAAATTTTGGGATGCAAATCAGTAAGATATTATTTTATCTATTGTTCTCAATTCTGTGAATTGGATCAGTTTGATGCTTACAACTATGTCCTGGTTATTCTGCAGCTTTGGACTTGTCAAGAGCTATAATATGCCATGCAATGTGGAGTCAGCTTCGCTTGAACCGAAGTTTGGGAACAAATTCATTGCTGGTGGAGAAGACATGTGGGTTCATGTCTTTGATTTCTTCACTGGTGAAGAAATAAGTAAGTTTATTTCTTGTGATGCCTGTAAAAACTTGATTTGGTTATCTAATGATGCTACCTGCAACTTATTTGGAGCTTTACATGGCCTAAATAGAAATACAGATACTACCTCGTAGGTGTTTTGAATCAGCCTTTTACTATTTTTAGAAGCATTACCCTGCCACTGTGCCACCTGCAATGAACTTCGCCAGTAGATCTGGTCCTGAATTTTTGTTTGAATGGTAAATGTTTCATATTATCTGAGAACCTTTAGCCTTTGGTGGTTCATTATTCTCTTTGTTAATGAAGATCGTGTAGATGAAATCATGTGCTGGAGCCCCAGACCTTTTGTAACTGCAGGTTGCCGTACCAGAAAAATTTGTAGATCTTCCAGAATGCTTCTGGTACTACCTCCATTTTAAAATATGAGACCCTGTTTGACCAGCATTGTCACCAAGATTAAACTTTGACCATCAATTTATTTTTCTGTACATTAGTGTGCAGTAACTAAAATAACGACCATGTAAAAGTACTTTCAGATATTGAAATATGAACCTAATAGTGCTATTTGTATGTCACCAAACCTATATATTGTTGGCTAATGTTTACAAAGGTTAACTCTGAAAAATGTGTGGGGGCCTTAGATTGTGAGATGGAGGGAGAATCATCTTGTAAAGTTATTTTTGATATTACGAAAACCTGCTTCTGGATGACACGTGGTTCATAGCTATGGGCATTTGGCAAGCAACCATTGCTGTTTCACATTTAGGGCAATACGTTTGTTCTGTTTCTTATGGGATCATGTCCTGCTAATGTGATTAATGTTGTGGAGTTATGAGTTCTGACCCATGGACATTCATTTTAAATACTAGTATGGGAAAGAACTTAATAAGAAGCAGTCCCTGCTCATTATGCGATGATTTTGGTGTTCGTTCAGTTATGGCATTTTCTTATTTGGCTGTCTATGCACATAGCTCTTCCCATTTTAACAGATGATTGCATTTTATTGACAACAGCTTGTAACAAAGGGCACCACGGTCCTGTCCATTGCGTGCGGTTTGCACCTGTTGGTGAGTCCTACGCATCGGGATCAGAAGATGGTACCATTCGGATCTGGCAGCTGGGCCCGGCTAACATCGATGAGCAAGAGGCGCTGAATGCAAATGGGAAACTAAAGGTTGGGGTAAACGATGTTGCGCGCAAGATTGAAGGCTTCCACATTTCCCAGGATGGGCAGGCCGAGGGGTAGGGGTGCATCATCTTGGCGCTAGGTGGTGTTTGCAGGAGATTGTTGTTGTCAACGCTGTTTTCGGGAATGACTATTTCGAGGTTAACCAAACTAAATTTGACAAATTTAAGGTCACCTTCCGAGAATGCCATATATCATCTTATACATCCATCTCCTTTTTCTCTGCTCACTTCTCTCACCCCTTTCTTCCCTCTCTAATACAAAAATTTAAAATTAGAACATTTAAACTTTGAAAACTTTAAACAGAAAGTTTCAACTTGAAAAAAAATTAACTCAAAATTTAAAACGCAAAAAAATTTAAATCGAAAAATTGCAAATTAGGAAGTTTTGAAAAGTTTTAACTCAGAAAGTTTCAACTCGGAAAGTTTCAAATCAAAAATTTCAAATCGAAAAGTTTGAACACATAAAACCTTTGATTCAAAAGCTTTCGGTTTGAAATGTTTTGATTAAAAAAACTTTCGGTTCAAAAGTTTTGATTTAAAACTGAAGTCAAAAAAATTTCAACCAAAACATTTCAAATTGGAAAGTTTCAACTCAAAAAAATTAAATTGAAAAATTTCAAATTAGAAAGTTTCACTTGAAAAATTCAAATAAAAAATTTCGAATCCGAAAAATTTAAATTCAGAAACTTTTGGATTTGATTAAAAAAGCAAAAAAATTTGTTCACCGTAAATTAAGATTTCTCAAAAAAAAAAAAAGTGACTAGAACAAGGTGACAACACAACTTCTTTCTCCTGCCTTTCCTTGAGAACGATGCAGGCATCACCACGTGGCGCATTGCAGGGGCATGGTCACTTCCACATCCTAGCGTAACCGCAAGAATGGATGGGTACGGTCGACCATACACTAGTCATTCCCGTTGTTTCTGCTTCTCCCACTGTCTTGTAAGTACTGGCCTTTGTTTGTCAGCAGGAGTGGGTATTTTTAAACTGAAAATGAAAAACCAAATCGAATCGAACTGAATCAATTTAATCAAATATTGTAGGTTTTTGGTTTAGTTTTTATTTTGGTTGTGTTCGGTTTTTGGTTGTCGGTTCGGTTTTTAGATTCTGGAAACCAAATCTCGTTGTCCACTCGATTAGCAGTCCATAGGTTCGGGCCGTTCGGCAATCGACACTTCAGCCCATTAGCCCAGGCGGCGAGGACGCGAGGCGAGGTCCCCAACCCCCAAAGCGGCAAAGCCCGAACCGTAAATTAAGATTTCTCAAAAAATTTGTTCACCGTAAATTAAGACCTAAATCTAATCCCTATTCCCTATTGAGAACGATGCAGGATCGCCAAATCCTTGGTCCCCAAATCCTCCTCGGTCGACCTATAGCCATTCCCGTTGTGCTACCTTTGTTTGTCGTGCCCTCGATGCCTCCTTCAATTTAATCAAATATTATAGGTTTTGGTTTAGTTTTTATTTTGGTTGTGTTCGGTTTTTGGTTGTCGGTTGCCATAGGCCGCAAATCTCGTTGACTCGATTAGCATCCTCGACCGCTCCTCCTCGACCCTCGACGCGTCCCCAACCCCAAAGCGCAAGGACCTAAACCTAATCCCTATTCGCCGGATCGGCTCCTTGGTGCCTCCTTAGAGCCGAGCCTCCTCGATGCACTTCCTCGGCGCCCGCCACGACCTCGCTAGCAGGTAGACGTGCAATAGTGCGATGGAGTCCCTACCGCAGATGAAGTTGTGAATGGCCCACTGTAGTCTAGGCGACGCCGAGGGATCAGGCCGTGGAGTACATCAGCTCTGTGGACCTCCAGGCGGTGCCCAACCCCAAGGCCAAGGTGTCAAGACTCGAATATGCAAATCCAAACTCCCTGTGTATTCCGCATTAGTCTAGGATCACACTAGTGCACACAGGCTCAACAAAGATGAATATCATAATAATCATACTCAATGGTAACATAATAAAGACTTTATCAAATTTAATATAAATGTTAGACGACCTTATGGTCCACATTACATAAGTTTGCCTCGTAGGGCTACGATTGAAAAATAAATAAACTCTAGAGGAAATAAACTTATTTGTGGTAACCTTTCAATTTGCTACAGGCAAGTCATAAGGTTCGCACCCTAATTATTCGCTTTCTCTTGGTACTCCTCAAAAACAGGCGTAGCTTTTTCTCCAAATGATGATGTTTTGTTGCAAGGAGTGAGTACATAAAGCACTCAACAAGTTATGCACAGAATGCAGATCTAATATACTACATACATAGCTTATTACAAAGGATAGGCTAACATGGCAAATTTGCATAAAACAACATTTATAAAGAAATAAACATAAATAGATTGGAAGGCAGTAAAACAAATAATATCAATAATAAATTTCTAATTTGTTTCTCAATAATCAATCATAACCTTAAACCATAATTTATCTTCAATACCCACATTTGTTTTTGATAAAATTTAACCCTTGACTATAATCACCGAGAAATGCTTAATACCACGAGCACGGCTATTCGAATAGATTTTACACTCTGCAAAGGTTATACAATTTACCCACAAGGTACAATCATACGCAACAAAGGCGAGTGATTATAACAAAACCTTTCCGATGCCAACGCTGGCGAGGCTACGATGACCGATTTGTTCAGCCAACGACGGAAATAGAAAAAGTGCATCAAGGCGCAGCCGATTATGGGCTTAGCTACCGCCAAAAGCATATTATGGGCAAATTATGGTTTAGACCTTTTATGGGCAAATAGATATTCTACATGGAAGCATATTATGGTTAAGGATCTAAATACAAACTAAAACTCATTATATTTATTTTCATTACAGCAGCACATCTGGTCCTACAGAGCTTCCTTTTTATTTTTGCACTTATTTATGGGCACTGTCCATATACTAGTTATCTATTACCTATATGCATATATTATCCTCCTTATACATAGCAAACCAAGCTAATTAAAGATCTTAGTTCAGATTAAGCTAAGCATTATTTATTTTTGTCATTCTGGAGTTTTAGTGAGAATAAATGGATTTTCTAATTAAACATCTTTTTGAGCTATTTAGCCATGCATTAACATATGAGCCTAACATTTATGGCTTATGATAAATTTAATCTAAATCTAAACCTAACATTAGGATATTGATGAAACATAGAAATTGGTTTTACCAAGTTTTGAGTTTATATGATCCAAGTTTTAACTATTTTCATTTCTATTCATTGAAAACTAATTATTTTCAGATTTGGTACAAAGTAGATTCAAATCTAAATATTATTGCAGAAATGAAGCACATTAGGTGATCTATAGTCACAATGGCATTTAGAAATTTATTCTATTCATTTTGGATTTCTCTTGCATAAACTTTATATTTTGTAATATTTGTAGCGTTGTAGTTAACCTTTATTAGAAAATGATATAAACAAAGTTAAAACCCAAATATTTTTATATATTTGGGTTTCTGGAAGCATAAGGATTTCATAAAAATTGGTTTCATTCAATTATGAGTTTGTTTGAAAATTTTTATGCATAGCATATGTTTAGACCTTTTCTTTAAATTTGAATTTTAAATTCATCCAGTGCTATTTTTCAAAATATTTTTGCATACACATAAAGTACTTTATTTTAGATGAATTAAAATTTAGTTTCATCCTATTCGGATCACAAATGCAAAAGTTATAATTATTCGAATCTTTTCGGTTTTCAAAATCACTGAATATTAGCAAATACTCTTGCACAAAATGGAAAATGCCTTCCTTCAGTTGGTGTGAGAGCCTTTGAACTCAGAGGCAGACACTAAGAGGTGGGGCCTGAATGTCAGTGGGAGTAAAACAGAGCTGGAGTTAGGGCTTAACGTCGGCGAGGCTACGATGATCGGTTTGTCTGGCCGACGACGGGAATAGAACCAATGCATCAAGGCGCAACCGATTATGGGCTTAGCTGCCGCCGGTGATGACCGGTAAGGCTCTGCCACTGAGAGGGGGTGGTGGCGCCATGGTCGGTCCGGTGAAAGCTCAAGATTCTTGCGCTTTAACACGGGATGTGCTTCAATTAAGCATCAAAGAGTTAGCATGATTTGATTTTACCTGAAAATGGGGTCAGAAACTAGCTAGATTGTGCCACCACCGTTTGCCTGACCTGAGGAAGAAGTACAGTGGTTGCGGCAAAGTTGTAGTTTTGCAATTTGGAAAAATGGGTAGCGGCTGAGTTTGATAGGATATGAGAGAGCTCCGAGCTTAAAGGATTTGATTTATTCTCACCGAGTCATCCCAGTTCGGTTTTTCCTTTCTTTCGGAGCTTTACGGTAAATGGGCGAATCGATGACACTGAAGCAAGGAGTTCAGGTGAAAGGAGTTCAGTGGATGACCAAGAGTGAGGGAGCTTCATTGCGACACTTGAACTCGTATTTATAGCTAGCAATGGGTAGGATCACAGTGTTTGAATGCAGGGAGGAAATGGCGACTGGTTTTGTGCTTCTAGGATAATGTGGCGCGGGATTTTTGCCAGCAGTGAGTGACATGAATCGGCCAAGGTACGGCGTGAGACTCCTGAGGATGGACGTGGCAGGGTGGAGCAGTGATGGCTAACTAATTCGGTACATTGGTTATAGAGAGAGAGAGACCGAAAGGAAGAATTAGAATTAGGACCGAGTGAGCGAACTTCAGTCTGGAGGAAGAAGATACGGCTAAAGGAGCTGACAAGTGGGGTCGCTAGAGACCTGGTCCCGCGCAGAAGAGAGAAAGGAAGAGAACTCCAGTTTTGACTGCAAGCAGGGTCGAATTGGTTCACTGAATCTGTTAGCAATCTTGTCGCCAATTTAATGAAAATTTTATGGAATGTACTACAGAAAAGGTAGACCATACTGTTAAAATTTCAGACTGATATGACTTCTGAATAATCTATAAAAATTCTGATAATGCACTGTGCTCAATTTTGTCCTTTCGATTTTAAATTTATTGGGTGTCTATAATTACTTTAAAATTTCTGAAACTTTTATTGAATGTTCCTTATGGGAATATTAGTCTCCTATAAAATTTTCAACTCAAATATTTTATAATTAATTTATTAAAATTCTGAAATTTGTATTTCAGATTTTCATCTTTTCGGATTTTGAATTTTATAATTAATAGTTCATTTATTATTTCTTTATATTTTTAATGTTGATAGGTCTATCCAGACAGAAGATAATAAAAATTTTTAGATCAAGATAATGTCGTATTATTTATATTTAAATCTGACAAGTTTACTGTTGCTAGTCAAGAAACATTATTTAGCTTTCATTTCATACACAATTGCTTTGATATGACATTTTAAAATTCACAAATGAGCCACTGGAGGTTTCTTGAGATTAAATAAAATTTTTATTCATTTTATTGCTATAATCTTTTTACTCTTCTCTTTATCCATCATTTAAGTTTCTATTAAAAGGATTTCTCCATTGAAGCTGAATCAAGAAAATCCAGGAAAGGTCAATAAAATCCAGATAATTCATAAAAAGCATCATTGAGTATAATTAAATCGTAAAATTTAATTTTCATTATGTTTTGCACTTTGTATTTGAAGAGAAAAGGAAATTATTGCAATAAAAGATTTTCTTAAAAACCAAGATTCAAGAAAATTTCAGATTAAATGAAATTTCAAAGTAAATTTTATTTTCGACTCATTTTCATATTTTGTTTGATTTGTAGTTTTATTTTGCAGCTCATCCTATGATTAAGGTTAGATTTCAAGATATTGAGATGAAAGATAATATTACAATTCATTCTCTTAATTTTAGTTAATAGTTTTATTAATTTCATTTTTCTAATTTTCATATTCTTATTTTTCCAAATTAAAATTTTTGGGATATTACAAATAATTAGTACTAGTGCCATGTGTACTAGTAGTCAATGGTTATACCAGCGTTTACGTACCAGGGTTGATTTATGGTGGGAAATGAAACAGCTATGAACTGGCGTGATTGTAGCACAACCATTCAAGAAAGGGTCAATGAACCTCCCGAAGGAAAACCTGCTATTAATAACACCTGTGGTACGGTTAAAACTTAAAATAGAAGCAGCACTGGCTTTATATAAATCGGTTAGAATCCAATACTTCTGTCGACGTAAATACGTGGAGCTTGCCTAATTCGATCCATCTCAATTCCAGTGCCCGAACCGGCAGAGCCATAGAGATCATGGGTGTTTCCCTCCTTGTGGTTATTGTCGCTGTCACCTTCACCGCATCCACATGTGCAGCCGCGAACACAAATATAGCACCTGTAGCAGCGGGCAAGCCGCCCTCTCCTGCCGCAGTGGAGTTCCTCCGTGCCAGCTGCTATCCCATGCATTTTTCGAAACATTGCTATGACTCCCTCCTCCCATATGCGGATTCCTTCCAGGGTAGCCATGTCAAGGTCGTTCATGCAGCCACCGCCATCCTGGGCACCCAGCTCCGAGACTTCCTAAGCGAGATCCAGCGTGCAAAAACCACGGGAACAGAATTGATGCTGGACCAGTGCATTCCGTTGATCGGAGAAGCCACCATTGGGGACAAGGAGGCGTTGGCCAGCCTCAGCCGCCTTGAGGCTGCAGGCAACGGGAAACAGAAAGAGCATGATCTGGAGGATGTAACGAAATGGCTTCACAAAGTGCAGTTCAACTACAACAAGTGCATGATGGATGTTGACTACATGAAGTCGGACGAGGTGCTACCCACAGCTACAGGTTTGAATGGATCCATCTCTGTGTCCCTCGACCTCATCAAAGGCATAAAACTGTGAACCAATGCCGTCTCTTCCGCCGGTTGATTCCTATAGATTCCAATAATTGCCCGTGTACGTGTTTCCATGTTATGTGGTATACCTACGTATGAAGTTTTATTTCCAACAATAATGATTCAGGTACTTTTGTAAGCAACTATGCTTATGGTGATTGAGCCGAACTATTGTTTCTTTACATATTATGATGTAATTAATCTCCCAAAGTCAGTTTATACAAGTCGATCTGGTGCTTTACGACTAAAAATAAAGTTTTTGTGTTTTATAATTGTAATAGTTGCAATACCAATTTCTGATTAATCTACAAAGTTACAATCTGGTCCTACCAAAATAAGTGCTATGGGTAGGTCCCTCTCTCTCTCTCTTATTGAGAGAATTTTATGATCTTTCTTTGCTATGGAATATTATTTATGGGAACTACGGTCATGCTATACGTACTGTGACCTACAGGAAATGCTTAGGGTATGTTAACGTATAGCAAAATTTGCAGTAAGACAATAACATTAAGCAGATGAACGCCTGTTAATTACCCATACCTTTATTGCATATTCAAATGGGTGTTGTATATATAAATGGAATGTGGTGCCTACAAATGCATCTATTAGGTGGTCTCAGGCGTTACTATTACTTCTGTTGCATGCATTGATGAATGTACGCAGTACATGCATGCAACACAACGCTAGCTATCCATAAAAGTAGAACATCCTGTAACACCCCGACGCCAAGGCGCCACGGATGCTACCAAAACCCTGATTCACTAGCGACACCCCTCGGACCCACACATGTCCGAAGGGTTACCAACACACGATAATGTAATACCCCGGCGCCAAACGCACCGCGAATGCTACCAAAAGACCCTAAAACTCTCTAAACCAGATTAAAACTAAGTCGCCGAAATTTACAAAATTTCGGCATGACCTCTCTAGAAAGTAGGAGATCCACTCAGCAGACAGAAAACATTGCAATTATGATATCATTCTAGCAGGTCCTTAATTAATCAATCACACCCAACATAATTTAATAAATTTCACCACGATGAACCATAATTACAACCACATTAATTACATCCAGACTTAACGAATTGGTTAAATAAATTGTTGGAGACCGAAGCCGTGCACGTGTTACTACTCCCAACCCGACGAGCCAGCTTCAAAATACCTAAACAAGAAACAAACAAGCGTGAGTCCAAAACTCAGCAAAGTGCAACAGTAATAATAATAAAAAAGTAATGAACTCAACTGAATTACTTCTACTCTAGAATTTAATATAGCCATTACTTAATTGCAAACAACTAGTAAAAGAAGCAGTAACTAACCCCACTTACCACAACCAACTCGAAAACATAACTAAATCTTACCCATGCCTCAATAATCATTACTGGACGAGTCCCCGTCTCAATCCTTAACCTGTCCTTTCCATTCTCATCAATTAACAGCAATCAATTGTAACACAATGCAATGCAATGCTTTTATGCTTTCATGCTCAAAGTGCAACCTTTTAGCCTATACCGGTATAGCTGAGTGCACACCCGTCGGTGTGCACCCTCACATTCCCAACCATCCCGTGGCGGGGCCTACGCTTACTGACTCGCTCCCATCCGTGGATGGGACTACGAGGTAGGACTTTTGTGCTTACTACGTGTGAGCACCGAGGCCCACATCAACATAGGTCGCCTCGTCCGTTATGAATGCACATATGCAAATGATGCTTATAAACAATTCATACACGGCATCGTAATCATTTGCTCTTAACAAGACCAGAAAGAACATAAACATAAACACAATAAGATTCCATTCTCATCATTGGTTGTAGGGAACACCCCAAAACCATTTATTACCAATATGTCATAGCAGTTGTTAGTTTCATTGTCACGATATGCATTTTCATAATATGAACAATGCTAGTTAGGCTCATAAACATAAGTCTTCATTTCCATAAACAAAATACGAACACCCTTCTAGATATGCTATTAAACATAACCAAATCATTAGAAATTTCATACTCTTATCGCAAGCAACCATTTAACACTCTCATAACGCTCTAGGGAATGCACTTGCCTTTAACCTCGGCGATAACTGATGTCCGATTTGCGGTATTAGAGACCTCCGACCCTAGAGAAATAAAACAATACTCAAAATCCATTCCTCATGTGAATAATGCCACTAAGATGGCAATAAAACTCTAGTGATCAGCATTACTCCCTATCTCAATAATACAAGATTCTAACATCATCGATCGACATATATTCATTTACCCAGCCATATATATATACATACTAATCACAATCCTCAGGAGGTTAAGCTTTTTGATCGCATACAAAGGATGAGACAACCCAGAACAGCCTCGATCTCTTAGATGCCCCACGAATACATAGAAATTCGAAGTAATATGCATAACCCAGAACATAGCTCAGTTCACAGTTGATGATATCTGTATTAATCATTATCAGATTCTCAATAGAGCATTTTCACAAGTAAATTCATTCTCATCACTACAACCGTATGGTCACAAGATGATACAAAAGGAATTTGCTTCATCCTCTGGAGCTAAATAGTATAATAAAGAAGCAAGCAGCCAGCCAACAACCATCAGAAGCAATCAATTTACATGTAAACATCACATAGCAACAAACAATACCATAGGAAGTTATGAAAACAGCTTGCATAAAACAAGTAGCATTCCATTCTTTGACTCTTAAGGTAGGAGCTTACAAACTTGCAGTCATTGTTGAGAACGCTCACAATCTTTGATAAGGGCAACAATATGGCGAACATTGGGCATAAAGTAGAATCAGTGAAAAGCATACCTAAAATTCTAACATTTAGCTCAGTATCACATAATTATCCCTAATGAACATGAGAACACAGAGATTAATTTCCAAGTCATGCAATTTGTTCACAAGTGGTCTAGTACACCAATCTCAAAGATACCGATAATCATCATGCTCAAGGATAGATGGCGATCATTCACAAGTCACAAGATAATATCACATAAGCATATCTTCCCTTACATGCAAAGCACTGATTCTTGCATTTCCAAGCCCAATTCTCAACCTTGCACACTTAAATCACTGCAATACCTAACATAAACCTCCTAGGCATTTCATCAAACACATGGTATGCACAAAGAAACCAAATACCAACCATGCAAAGAAATCCCCCAAACACAATACCTTGCCTCTCTTGAAAGAGGAAGAAGGCCAAGGGGAGGTGAGGGAGAGGTCGCTTGCTCTAGATCTTCGCTTAATTTCTTTGTTGCTCGATCTTCTTCTCCGGCCGCTGGAGCTGGAGCTTTGCTCTCGCTCTCGATGTTGTTGCTTGTGCGCTTCACAGGAGGAGAGGAGAGGGCGCTGTTGATGCCTTCGCCGTTCGCGTCTTCTTGCCGTGCCGATCTTCTTCTTTGGTTGTCGCCACTGTGGGGAGAGCAAGCGCCAGCTAAGAGAGGAGCCCAGGGGAGAAAATCAGGAGGGGAATGAGCCAGAAGAATACACGAGGGGGAGGTGACTGGGTTCGGCAGGGGGACATGGCAACGCTAGCTGAGGGCTGGGAAGGAGGCGCAGCCCCTGGAGCGAGCAACCAGTGAAGGGAAAAGAAGAGCAGTCGACCAGGCTGAGGAAAAAGAGAATTGCCCCCAAAGATTTGCAGCCACACACACAAGGGAAGAGATGAGGTTAGGGTGAAGAAGTTAGGTGGGGAGGGACAATTGCAGAAAACCCCTCCCACGCAACCTGATTTTAACTCTAACCCTCACAATTAGGTCCACAACCCCCGAAATCGGCTACGAGAGGAATCTACGCTCAACCGATTAAAATTCCAAGGCTTGGAGTAAGGATTCGCAGCACTACATAATCGGCAACTCAAAACTTTTCGTTAGAAGTCTGAAAACTACGAAATGACCAATCTTTTGCCCTTCCGAATAAATCCTTGGATTTAAGAAAGCAACAATAATTTCGGCCAAAAAATCCAGAAAAACGATTTGCGGTATTACAGATAATTCTCCACAACAAGATTAATTGAACTGAGAATTATCGAAGAAGGCATAAAAACCTAACACCTATACGAACTTGACTGCAATCAACCATTAAATTGTAAAACTGGCTTAAAACTAAGTCACCGAAATTTACAAAATTTTGGCATGACCTCTCTAGAAACTAGGACATCCACTCAGCAGACAGAAACATTGCAATTATAATATATCATTCTAGCAAGTCCTTAGTTAATCAATCACACCAAACAGAAAATAATAAATTTCACCACGATGAACAATACATTACAATCACATTAATTACATCCAGACTTAACGAATTTGTTAATTAAATTGTTGGAGACCGAAGCCGTGCAAGTGTTACTACTCCCAACCCAACGAGCCAGCTTCAAAGTACCTAAAACAAGAGAACAACAAGCGTGAGTTCAAGACTCAGCAAAGTGCAATCAAGTATGAAAAGTAATGAATTCGACAAGAATACAACTACTTCAAGACATAAAGTAACAGTTCCTTTAATTAACATCCGTAAGTAAAAGAAGCAGTTTGAATTCATATAAATCCAAACGTAAGAACACAACTACTTCATTATTTGATATAACCATTACTTAATTGAAATCATTTAGCAAATGAAGCAATAATTAACCCCACTTACCACGTTCGACTCGAAAACGTAACTAAACCTTACTCAAGCCTTAGTAATCATTTCTGGATGAGCCACGACTCACTCCTCAACCTGTTCTTTCCATTCTCATCAATCAACATTATCAATTGCAACACCCAATGAAATGAAATGCCTTTATGCGTTCATGCTCAAAATGCACCCTTTAAGCCTATACCGGTATAGCTGAGTGCACACCCGTCGGCGTGCACCCTCACATTCCCAACCATCCCGTGGCGAGGCCTACTGTAATACCGCAAAATCGTTTTCCTGGGATTTTGGCCGGAATTGTCATCGTTTTCTTGATTCAAGGATTTATCCTGGAGAAAGTTTTGTCGCTTCACAGTTTAAGAAGTTTATTAAAGGCTTGGGTTTCAACTGATTGAGATGGATTGCTAACTGAGGGGAACTAAATGGTGTGTGTATTATCGAGAAAAGGTGGGCTTCAGTTGGAGTTTTTGAGAAGCTTTTAGAATTTACCTTCTTGCCCTTATGAGACCCCTTAATCTTGGCCACTTATTCGGTTTTTCCTGGGCACCAGCTCTTTTCCCGTGTGCTGGCTCCTTCTCCTGAGCATGGCCGACTCCAGCAGCCGGCCTCCCTCCCGACTCCAGCCACCGGCGCCGCCCTGGCCTCCTCCCCACCAGCGCCACCTGCAGCCGCGCCTCCCTCCGACTGCCGCCTACCTTCCCCTCCCCTGGCTCCTCCTCTGCGGCGCCTTCCCCCAGGCGTCGCCCCGGCTCGGCGGCGGCTCTCCCCTAGCAACTCGTCGCCCTGCTGCTTGCTCAAGGGCGACCCTCTCCGACCTAGCGCCTCCATCTCCCTTTCTGCAGGAGTAAAGTTGTGAGGTAAAACCCTAGGTTTTTGGGGATTAAATTAGCTTGCATGAAGGGTGTTTGATGAAATGTCTAGCTAGGTTTTCATGAGTTGAAAAGGTTGTCCATGCCATGTGTGTGTTGATTTGGGTGTGAGGGTGTTACACTAAAACCCTCCCTTTTCTTTGCTATGCAAGAATCACAATGATAGCATGAATCCTAGTTTTGTGTTACTCGATGCGAGCTATTGAGTCGGACCTCTGTGATCGAATTGCATGACTTGGAAATTAAAATATGTGCTCTTGTATTCATGAGGGATAATTATGCACTTATATATGTTTGTATGTATATGTGTGCAATCTGGATGATCTTATATGCATTGATATGGTTGAATTTCGCTAGAGACTATAGTTTGAGATGTGAACACTATGAATTGGTTGGCAAGATGTAGTAGTTCTTTTATCCTCTGCTAAAGCAATGTTGTGAATGTTTGACATATCTACATTGCATGATAGTCATTCTGCAGATTACATTAATGGGGAGATGTAAGGGCTTATGCTTGGTCGAGAACTATCGCTGACCTATATACTCATACTCGGCTTATGTTTGGGGTCAAAGGAGGAATCAACAGATTTTGTAGAATTATAATCACAGAGTGTTACATGCAAGGATTTTATTAAGTTCTATATTTCGTACTACCCTTTTTTGCTCCTTTGTTTATTATGAGTAAGCTTGTTGTTGTGTTATCGTTGCTTCGGTGTATAGAGACTGCGATACGTGTTCATGAAGTATTGATTGCCAACTCTTGGTTAATAAACAGTAGTTGTACATGTATTGTATATGTGGAATTGTTACTGATGCTTACCAACTACTTATGTATACCAGTATTAGATTTTGGAAGATTTTGTGTCGCTGTTGTTTATTATGGTCTGAAATATATACGTATGTGTTATTTGTGTATGAGCCCTTGTAATTATTATTCAGAAGATAAGGTTTAGTTTACAAGAAATACTAATTTGTGCATAAATTTAAGTGGAATGAGTATTGTTTATTTGCAGAGAAGGTTACAGAGAGGAGTGGCCTCAACCGCAAGCCACTCCATTCTCCGTCGGTTAAGGCAAGTACATCGAGTTGTGTGCATAAATGAGTTGTTCGTTGTTATTTATCTATTCATGGCTAATTTCTATTGATTGTGGAAAGTTTGAGTTATATTGGTGAACGTCCTTCGAGGACGTGAATAGCTATTGATTCAGTGGTTGCTAGTAAGCCTTAAACCCGGTGAGTTTTCTCGTACCTTTGTTGACATTGCAAATTGAGTAGAGAGTATAGGGTGCGTGGATACTCGTGATTTAATTGTGCCCCATTTGGGAAATGGAATTGAGTGTGTGCGAATAGATTAGATGGTTATGAATGTGAGAAATTGGGCTATGTTTATGTCTCTGTGTGTGTTTATGGTTATGAATGTGAGAAATTGGGCTCTGTTTATGTCTGTGTGTGTTTATGGTTATGAATGTGAGAAATTGGGCTATGTTTATGTCTGGTGTGTTTATGGTTATGAATGTGAGAATTTTGGCTATGTGTATGTGCGTGGTTATGGTATGTTAGTGTTGGCATTGAATGAAAAGTTGCATCTCATTCATGAAAATTGCATTTGTGCATACATAATGGAAGAGGCGACCCATGCTGATGCGGGCCTCTGTGTTCACACGTAGTGAACACGAAAGTCCTACTCGTAGTCCCATTCATCGAGGTGAATGGAAGCGAGACAAGAAGAGTAGGCACCTTCCATCTACGGGATGGAAGGGACGTGAGGGTGCACACCGGGTGGGCACTCAAGAAGATCTGATGACGTGCATGGCAATGAGCATTCATGTGCATTGTATCGTTAATAACGAGTGTCGGGGTAAATGGTGTCATATGGATTGTGATTATGGTAATTGCAGGGTGAGTCGTGGACTCAACCCAAAACGGGGGAATTGAATTGAATTTGATGAATTAGCGCATTTCTTTTGCCTTGTTAAGTATGTTGTATGAATATCGTGGAGTGAAGTCGAGTTTTGAACTCAATGAAATTGATGAAAAATGATTTGAGTTGCAGTAAGGGGTAGTTGAGTTGGGAGGCGTTGTGATTTAGAATAAGTAATGCTTCTTTGGCGTGGACTGTGTTTATTATCAAGTTGATGACTTGATTGCGGTAATTTTGATATAGTCATGTTATTGTTCTAAATGGGTATGAATGCTTATTGTCCGGATATTGTTTTATTTGCATTACTTGCTCTCTGTTATTGTTCTAAATGGGTATGAATGCTTATTGTCCGGATATTGTTTTATTTGCATTACTTGCTCTCAGTTATTGTTCTAAATGGGTATGAATGCTTATTGTCCGGATATTGTTTTATTTGCATTACTTGCTCTCAGTTATTGTTCTAAATGGGTATGAATGCCTATTGTCCGGATATTGTTTTATTTGCATTACTTGCTCTTATGGTTAAGTTCTTGTTTTACTTGCGATTAATTGGGTTTATTATTCTCGTGTACTTTGCTGAGTTTGATCTCACGCTTGTTATTTAATGTTTGTAGGTGTTTTGAAGCCGGCATGCATGGATGGGGGTAGTAGCACATTCACGTTTGCATCATCACCATGCCATCATATCAATTATAGTTCTGTTCTTACTAGCTCGCGCAAAATTCTTGTAAAAGGTTGTTTGCGGTTAGGTTTAATAAGTTCCCTGTCCTGTAATAATTTATGTGGTGGAGTTATTAATTTTTATGGGATGTGTGTTTGGTTAACTAAGGACCTGCTAGAATGATATCATATAATTGCATTTGTTTCTGTCTGCTGAGTGGATGTCCTACTTTATAGAGATGTCATGCCAAAATTTTGTAAATTTCGGTGGCTTAGTTTCTAAGCCGATCTTAATAGTTTAGAGTGTTGGTAGCATTCATGGTGCATTTGAGCTCCAGGGTGTTACAGTTGGTATCAGAGCGGGCTTCAGGTCCGTGGTGTTTGAATGTAGTGAGTAACTCTAGAGTAAACTAAAACTTTGTTGCATGAAATTAGAAACATGGCATAGGTTTCTACTCCTTTAAAATTTGGCCTTAGGGCAATAACCTTAAAACCTGGAATAGCATGGTTCATTAATTTAAAATTGGACACACTCTGATGCACAGTAGGATGGGTATGGGTACATTGCATTGCGCCTAAATGTTGAGTGCTAAATTTATTGTTGCATATTGCTTTAATTATGAAATTTGTTGGGATCGGTGCTCTTATGTTCATGTTATTGATGAAGCCGAAAGGTTTCGACCTTGTTCCTTTGGCCGAGTTGTTGATTTTGCTAGTGGGTGTGGCTGGTTGGTGCCACCCCTTGCTGTTTGGGGAACCTCTCATTCTTGATTCGTCGTTTTCGTGGGCAATTTAGAGGGTAAGGGGGGAAAGTTGGTTTCTTTTGTCTTCGATGTTTGGATTTAAAGAGAAAAGCTTAGTGATGAACCCCTTTGGGTTGCTTTTACTGTTGTGTTTGGTTTCGTTGGATTCTTTGGATCTTGTTGGTTACCGTGGGTTGCCTTGCAGAGAAAACTATTGTCGTTGTTAAATTCCTGTTGCTTATGAGTTAATTAAATGGTGGACCGACAAAATGAATTAATCAATGTGAAATTAAAGGATGAGTATATGGAATGGTTGTATGAATGTTTATTTAGGAGCCTTATCTGTGGAATAGGTCTAGTGGAGATCTTATCGAGGTTCGTCATGGCTAGTAAACCAAGGTAAAGGATGACACGCATCTTGTGTTAAATTAACTGAGAAGTTATTTGTGCTGAAGAGGTGAGGACGTGGTTCTCCTTGTTGATTGTCATGAGATAGTTTTGGTTAGGGTGTTAATGATGCTAAGACCAGTGATGGATGTATGAAAAGTAGAGATTAATTAAAGGAAGTTTGGGTTTTGTAACTCTATGATTGACTAGAGCCGGTTTGATTAGAGTTGTGTGATGTGTTGGCGAGTACGTCAGATTTTGAATCTGGTGAATATTTCGTAAGTGGTTCTGTGGGTGAAGTGATTTTTTGTTGGGAATGAGTTTCCTTTTCTCTTGAGGAAGAATATGACGGTTTAGGGTACAGATGCTTAAATTGAGGATCGGGTCCTCTCTAGAATGTTGATTCTGGTTAGCCGGAGAGGCTTTGCCTTGATTAAAGTAATATGAGTTGTCTTTTGGTTTCTATGCGCCTCGTCACGATTTGCGTGGGGTTTCTCTTTTAATTGGAGTTCTCCCCGAGGTGAATGTTATTGTATCGATTTGAAAGTGTTAAAGGTTTGTATGTTGTTTGAGAATTGGATCTTCTCTTGCAAAAATTTGGCTTTGGAAGAAGAATTTGAGTGATGATTGGACTCTATCAAGATCCTCTCTCAGGTAGATTTTAATGCTTTGGGTTTAAGATGAGGTATGTGGTTCATTTGGTCAAAAAAGGGAATTGTGTTTCCCCTTTGTGTTCTAGCTGGAGTTAAAGAGTATGGAAGCTTATGGTATAGTGTTGAGTATAATACTGAGACTTGAGTTTTCCTTGGTCATTGGGATTGCGACTATAAAAGTTCGGCGGTGTTTTTTTCTTGAAAGTTGAGGATTATACCTTTGATTTCAAGTTGAGGAAAGTGGTTAGCCGTGTTAAATTAAATCGAGATTTATTTTGCTCTCTAGTGTGAGACCAAAAAATGATGGGTTGTAAGTTTTAGTGGAGTGTAATTTAAAGACTATTTTCGTTGCTTTAATTCTTTGGGCAAAACTGTCGTAAAAAAAAGAGAACCAGGTATGAATTGGTTTTAATGGAGGAACTAATTTGGATTAGGTGCTGGCCGTAATTGGATTTAGCGTGGAGAGTATTAAAGGGTGTGGCATGTTTTGATCCAAATCCTTTGTGGGGGAATAAATTGAATTTTGTTGTCTCTTGGTTGTGTGTGATTACTTTGTTGGTGAACTGTTTCGGATCAGTCGGCGAATGCCTTGGTCTAAATGTGTTGGAACCCTTGGTTTCCTAGGTTGGAATAAATATTTCAGTTATGAATTGTTCCTTTGAGTGGTTGTCTCAATTAAAGCAGAAAGGTACTGACAGAAGGTAGATTATGATTTTGGTACTGTGATGGAAATGAGATTTGTGCCATGTTGGGCTAGCTCGTTCGTTGATATGGCTTGATAATGGTTACGTGATTATAAAGGTTAACTAGTGAGGAAAGAATGTGAATCAAGGTTCCCTTGTTAACTAGTGAGGAAAGAATGTGAATCAAGGTTCCCTTGTTCTTTTTCGATGTTTTCGCTTTTTCAGTCGGTTCCCATTGTTCTTGCTAGTGTTCTTGTGGTGTTGAATCTGAATTGAATTACATTAAAGGGGGGAAAAGTGTAATACCGCAAAATCGTTTTCCGGATTTTGGCCGGAATTGTCGCTGTTTTCTTGATTCAAGGATTTATCTGGAGAAAGTTTTGTCGCATGATTTAAGAAGTTTATTAAAGGCTTGGGTTTCAACTGATTGAGATGGATTGCTAACTGAGGGGAACTAAATGGTGTGTGTATTATCGAGAAAAGGTGGGCTTCAGTTGGAGTTTTTGAGAAGCTTTTAGAATTTACCTTCTTGCCCTTATGAGACCCCTTAATCTTGGCCACTTATTCGGTTTTTCCTGGCACCAGCTCTTTTCCGTGTCTTGGCTCCTTCTCTGAGCATGGCCGACTCAAAGAAATGGCCTCCTCCCGACTCCAGCCACCGGCGCCTGCCTCCTCCTCCCACGGCGCCACTGCTGCCGCGCCTCCTCCGCTGCCGCCTACCTTCCCTCCTGGCTCCCTCCTCTCGGCAGGCGCTTCCCGGCCTCGCCCCAGCTGGCCGGCGGCTCTCTCCCTAGCAACTCGTCGCCCTGCTGCTGCTCAAGGGCGACCCCTCTCCACCTAGCGCTCCATCTCCCTTTCCTGCAGGAGTAAAAGTTGTGAGGTAAAAACCCTAGGTTTTGGGGATTAAATTAGCTTGCATGAAGGGTGTTTGATGAAATGTCTAGCTAGGTTTTCATGAGTTGAAATGGTTGTGCATGCCATGTGTGTGTTGATTTGGCTGTGAGGGGTGTTACACGAAAACCCTCCCCTTTTCTTTGCTATGGAAGAATCACAACAGTTGCATGAATCCTAGTTTTGTGTTCGATTTGTATGAAACTCTTGTAGTCTTGGACCTCTGTGATCGAATTGCATGACTTGGAAATTAAAATATGTGCTCTTGTATTCATGAGGATAATTATGCACTTATATATGTTTGTATGTATATGTGTGCAATCTGGATGATCTTATATGCATTGATATGGTTGAATTTCGCTAGAGACTATAGTTTGAGATGTGAACACTATGAATTGGTTGGCAGTATGTAGTAGTTCTTTTATCCTCTGCTAAAGTAATGTTGTGAATGTTTGACATATCTACATTGCATGATAGTCATTCTGCATTTTTGTTAATGGGGAGATGTAAGGGCTTATGCTTGGCTGAGAACTATCAGTGACCTATATACTCATACTCTGGCTTATGTTTGGGGTCAAAGGAGGAATCAACAGATTTTGTAGAATTATAATCACAGAGTGTTACATGCAAGGATTTTATTAAGTTCTATATTTCGTACTACCCTTTTTTGCTCCTTTGTTTATTATGAGTAAGCTTGTTGTTGTGTTATCGTTGCTTGATGTATAGAGACTGCGATACATGTTCATGAAGTATTGATTGCCAACTCTTGGTTAATAAATGATGAGTTGTACATGTATTGTATATGTGGAATTATTCTTGATGCTTACCAACTACTTATGTATACCAAGATTAGATTCGGAAGATTTTGTGTCTTTGTTGTTTATTATGGTCGAAATATATACGTATGTGTTATTTGTGTATGAGCCCTTGTAACTATTATTGAAGATAAGGTTTAGTTTACAAGAAATACTAATTTGTGCATAAATTTAAGTGGAATGAGTATTGTTTATTTGCAGAGAAGGTTCATGGGAGTGGCCTCAACCGCAAGCCACTCCATTCTCCGTCGGTTAAGGCAAGTACATCGAGTTGTGTGCATAAATGAGTTGTTCGTTGTTATTTATCTATTCATGGCTAATTTCTATTGATTGTGGAAAGTTTGAGTTATATTGGTGAACGTCCCTTCGAGGACGTGAATAGCTATTGGATTCAGTGGTTGCTAGTAAGCCTTAAACCCGTGAGTTTTACAGTACCTTTGTTGACATTGCAATTGAGTAGAGAGTATAGAATGCGTGGATACTGTGATTAATTGTGCCCCATTTGGGAAATGAAATTGAGTGTGTGCGAATAGATTAGATGGTTATGAATGTGAGAAATTGGGCTATGTTTATGTCTGTGTGTGTTTATGGTTATGAATGTGAGAAATTGGGCTCTGTTTATGTCTGTGTGTGTTTATGGTTATGAATGTGAGAAATTGGGCTATGTTTATGTCTGTGTGTGTTTATGGTTATGAATGTGAGAAATTGGGCTATGTTTATGTCTGTATGTGTTTATGGTTATGAATGTGAGAAATTGGGCTATGTTTATGTCTGTGTGTGTTTATGGTTATGAATGTGAGAATTTTGGCTATGTGTATGTACGTGGTTATGGTATGTTAGTGTTGGCATTGAATGAAAAGTTGCATCTCATTCATGAAAATTGCATTTGTGCATACATAATGGAAGAGGCGACCCATGCCGATCAAGTGGGCTCTGTGTTCACACGTAGTGAACACGAAAGTCCTACTCGTAGTCCCATTCATCGAGGTGAATGGAAGCGAGACAAGAAGAGTAGGCACCTTCCATCTCTGAGGATGGAAGGGACGTGAGGGTGCACACCGACGGGTGGGCACTCGGCAGTACCGGTACGTGCATGGCAATGAGCATTCATGTGCATTGCATCGTTAATAACGAGTGTCGGGGTAAATGGTGTCATATGGATTGTGATTATGGTAATTGCAGGGTGAGTCGTGGACTCAACCCAAAACGGGGGAATTGAATTGAATTTGATGAATTAGCGCATTTCTTTTGCCTTGTTAAGTATGTTGTATGAATATCGTGGAGTGAAGTCGAGTTTTGAACTCAATGAAATTGATGAAAAATGATTTGAGTTGCAGTAAGGGGTAGTTGAGTCGGGAGGCGTTGTGATTTAGAATAAGTAATGCTTCTTTGGCGTGGACTGTGTTTATTATCAAGTTGATGACTTGATTGCGGTAATTTTGATATAGTCAAGTTATTGTTCTAAATGGGTATGAATGCTTATTGTCCGGATATTGTTTTATTTGCATTACTTGCTCTCCGTTATTGTTCTAAATGGGTATGAATGGTTATTGTCCGGATATTGTTTTATTTGCATTACTTGCTCTCAGTTATTGTTCTAAATGGGTATGAATGCCTTTTGTCCGGATATTGTTTTATTTGCATTACTTGCTCTTATGGTTAAGTTCTTGTTTTACTTGCGATAAATTGGGTTTATTATTCTCGTGTACTTTGCTGAGTTTGAACTCACGCTTGTTATTTAATGTTTGTAGGTGTTTTGAAGCCGGCATGCATGGATGGGGGTAGTAGCACATTCACGTTTGCATCATCACCATGCCATCATATCAATTATAGTTCTGTTCTTACTAGCTCGCGCAAAATTCTTGTAAAAGGTTGTTTGCGGTTAGGTTTAATAAGTTCCCTGTCCTGTAATAATTTATGTGGTGGAGTTATTAATTTTTATGGGATGTGTGTTTGGTTAACTAAGGACCTGCTAGAATGATATCATATAATTGCATTTGTTTCTGTTTGCTGAGTGGATGTCCTACTTTATAGAGATGTCATGCCGAAATTTTGTAAATTTCGGTGGCTTAATTTCTAAGCCGATCTTAATAGTTTAGAGTGTTGGTAGCATTCGTGGCGCATTTGAGCTCCAGGGTGTTACACCTACGCTTACTGACTCGCTCCCATCCGTAGATGGGACTACGAGGTAGGACTTTTGTACTCACTACGTGTGAGTACAGAGGCCCACATCAACATGGGTCACCTCTTCTGTGATGAATGCGCAAATGCAAGTGACATGTTTAAAAGCACGACACAAACATGAATATAACACACACATTCTCATTTAATCACTTTATCCTTTGCATCAACATAACCAGACTCATTTGTACAATTCGTAATGCATTGCAATAATAGAAATTGAGTAACTTACGTTTCCATTGCTAACATTCATCCATCCTCATTATCATGCTAAGAACAACTTCTAGATATGCTATTAAACATAACCAAATCACTTGAATTTTCATACTCTTATCGCAAGCAAAGCATTTAACACCCTACTAATGTTCTAGGAGATGCACTTGCCTTTTTTATTACAGACGGAGCGATGTGGGGTCGAGGCAACCCTCGAAGACCCACTACCTGGAAATAGCAATAGCGAGCGAGAAAGTTCAACATTCAATTCAAATCAGCTAAACATTCACAATTACACTCAATTAACTCCAGATTTTTCAATGAACCGAGCTCATAACGTTTTTACTAAAACTGGATAGCTCACTTCAACTTCTCATAATTAATTCAATTCAAATCCGAATTAAGCATTTGAAGACATTATCATGATCTACAAGCGTGATCTACTCCAGTAGTCCTCGCCACAGCCAAACATTGGTGTTGGTTGTCTACTTTAATATAAATCAGCACAAGCTCAAATGATAGAATTATTTATTCCCGCTTCCCATACATGACTTTAAATAAAGCAAAGACGATTTTGCCTATGGTTCATCGCATCAGAAGAGAAAGCAATTTAATTTAGAGTTACAATTCTAGCATTTATGGGTTTATGACATCAATAAGGCACTGCTCACCCCAATAATTTTGACAGGTTTCATAAAGGATGACATTATACAGAATTTACATGTTCCTAACAAGCATACATGAATATACTCAACATCAAGGTTATGCATAAAACACATGAATACCTTATAAGCCACAGTCACAAAATAGCTCAAATGTCTGACTATTAAATATAAAATTAAACATATCTAGCTCACGATTAATCTAGGGGACAAATCACAACACAGAAACTCCCATAGCATTTCCATTTCATGCACAAAGTAATAAAGATCAAAGTCACATGCATAACCAGCACGCTACTCGAACAACATATGACTTTATGATTTAAGATCAAACAAATTAGAACTCAAGCATGCAAAATCATTTCATCCTCATGAAAAACCTAGCTAGGCAATTACACAAACACCCTACATGCGAGCTAGTTCCCCCAAATATATACCTCAAAGCTATTTCCATGGAGGAAGGAGGGAGGTGGGGGAGAGGCTGGAGGAGGCGCCGAGGAGGCGTGGCGTGGTGATCGAAGGTGAAGTGGCGGGCGCTTGATGAATGTATGGGTGACGAACCTTGGTGTGAAGGAAGGTGAAGTGTGTGTGGTATGGCGCAGCAAGGCGTGTGGATGATAAGGCTGTGGGGTGCTGGGTGGGAGGCGACAAGAGGATCGGGGGAGGCGACGACGCTTGAAAAGGAGGCGGCATGAACTGTGCCTTCATTCCCCTTTCTCTTTTTTTTTTATAAATAATCAACTAGGGTTTCCTCTTTCTTCCTTTTACACTCACTTAAAATGGGTGCCTCTAGACAAAAGGATTAGGGAAAAAGAAATGAAGCCCCTCAAAAACCAAAGCCCAGCTTTAAACCCTTAGCGTGAACCAATTTAATTTCAATACTTGGCGCGAATTGACAAATTGACAAATTGACATTAAAAGCAAACTTGCCGCCAACTAAACGGTTCGGAGGAAACACCCTTTTCCGAAAAAGCTTATGGAAGAAATCCAAAACTTTTAATAAAAACTGAAAATTTTGTAACAACTCAACTTAACTCCCACCGGAATAAATCCGAAAATTAAGAAGACGAAAACAACACCGGCCAAAACCCTAGCCAAAGCTAGCAGTATTACACATCCCAAGATGATGCTTCCTTCTGTGGTTGTATGTGCACGGTAAAGTATTTGCCAAGTAATTAAACATAGTACATTAACGCAAGGTCCAAACTGGAAATTATACTTCTATCTATCTCTACAATAGACGAGTATTAAGTTGCAACAACTAGTGGAATTTAAGTGCACAATTGTGCGGCTATATATTGTAACATATTGTATTTGTTACATAACTATATTGCCTTCGAAAATATACTTGCTTTAGTTATACAATCACTTCTCATCTTGGTCGGTTCTTAACTTTTTAGGAAAAATCGATTGTGATAGATGACTTTGAGAGGATGTTAATAATAATCACAATCGGTTCTCGGGTTATATAACATCCCAAAAATTTAAAATGGAAAAACAAAAATTAAAAATGGAATAGAATAAAATTTCAATTGCAATCAAGATTTTGATTTAAAATAGTATCTTTTTTCATCTTAAGTAAAGAATGAATTGAATTGCAATATTAAAACTTTTTCATCTAAAGTAAAAAACTATAAAAATAAGTTTGAAATGTCATATTAATTTGTATTTTCATTTTTGGAATTTTCTAGGATTTTCGAGTTTTTCTTGTGTTTTTGCATTAAAAGAAAACATCAAATATATTGAAATGGTAAAATGGTAAAAGTAAAAAGTTAAAAACAAAATATCAAGAAAAATCTACAAAAATAATAATAAAATAATGGAACACTCAGAGCCCTAATCATGATTTTTTAGTGATCTCAATGTAACAAATTAAAGATAAGGTATGGTAGTAATGAGATTGGATATCAAATCTTGGTCTTGTCAAATTTGTGTAGAAATCTCCATGGCTTATCTGAAGGCAAGAATTTTATCATCTTGACATAATATGATTATCTACCGTATGAAGTTTTATTTCCGATAGTAATGATTCGGTACTTTTGTAAGCAACTATGCTTATGGTGATTGAGCGAACTATTGGTTCTTTACATATTATGATGTAATTAATCTCCCAAAGTCAGTTTATACAAGTCGATCCGGTGCTTTTTGACTAAAAATAAAGTTTATGTGTTTTATAATTGTAACAGTTGCAATACCAATTTCTGATTAATCTACAAAGTTACAATCTGACCCTACCAAAATAAGTGCTATGGGTAGGTCCCTCTCCTCTCTCTCTCTCTCTCTCTCTCTCTCTCTCTTATTGAGAGAATTTTACGATCTTTCTTTTCTATGGAATAGTATTTATGGGAACTACGGTCATGCTAGCACGTCATTGTGACCTCCACAGAAATGGTTCGGGTATGTTATGTATAGCAAAATTTGCAGTAAGACAATAACATTAAGTAGATGAACACTTGTTAATTTCCCATACCTTTATTGCATATTCAAATGGGTGTTGTATATAAAATGGAATGTCGTGCCCACAAATGCATCTATTAGCACTACTACGCATGAAATGTACATTAGAATCGGTTCTTTTTGTCATTAGAATCGGTTCGAGTGGTGATAGAAAGTCATTCGATAATGATGAGAAGGCACTATCATGGTCGGTTTGGCCCGATTGTGATAGAGAGTCATCTGTCGGTTCTTTTGATAATATAGAAACCTATTCTGATGACAATATCATCACAATCGGTTCATACTTAAAACCAATGTTGATGACCGTCTCATTGGAATTGGTTTTTCTGTGAAACCGATTCTGATGACCCTATAATCGGAATCGGTTCTTAGTTGCAACCGATTCCGATGAAAGGATCATCGGAATTGGTTTCATATAAGAACCGATTCCGATTATATGGTCATCAGAATCGGTTTGTTTTAAGAACCGATTCTGATGACGGATCATCAGAATCGGGTTCATAGAAGAACCAATTCTGATGGCCCTATTATCAGAATCAGTTGCACATAAGAACCAATTGTGATGACCCTTGTCAGAATCGGTTACACATATTGTCAGTATGTACATATATATATATGTATCACATTTGCAGTACAGAACACAGAATGCATATATCACATTCACAGAATACAAACACTTTAATTACAACACATAACACATTCGGTGACAATATACAAACATAAGCATACTTAACAATCAGTACAACACATGCTAGCTTAACAAACAGTAGTAACAATATACAACATAAGTATGTTTAACAGTCAGTACCAACATACAACACAAGCTTGCTTAACAATTAGTACTAATTAATATTGTTTACATATGGACTAGTATGATGATTTAGGATTTGAAACACGTAGTCCTTCGATATAACTTCAAACCAAGTACCACAGCATAAGTGATCTTGTATGGCGTCTGTGCTTTATTCTCTAAGCTCTTATGGATGATAGTGAGCTCTGCAAAACAAAATGTAGTGCGATAATTTAAGTTTTAAAATTTGTATGTAAAAGGCTAAGTGTATTATTATGCATATACATATACGAGGAAAATGATGTTAGCACACTGCCTGTTGATGACACTGTGAAGAGAGAAAGAATTTAACACATAAAGATTACATGTTAGAAAAAATTAATCGTATATGTGGTTGGCACTTGTACCTTGAAAGGCTTATACTCCAAATGTCTTGCCCTTTTAGCATCGTGTTTCCCTCCTCCATCGAGGTGAGAAACCCCAACATACATTGGAGAGATGCCATTGTCGGTGTACTTTGCACCGGGATACCCTCTCGCCGCAGAAGTTGTAGGCCCAAAAGGCTCGGCACAATGATGGCCCTGGCGGTGGTGGTGATTCGCCCTACCCGCCGAAGCGGCGGCCAGCGTGGCGGCTTTGGCGGCAGTGGGTGATCATGCCACTTTCACGGGCGATAAGCCACGTGGTGCCTCGGTGGGCGTGGGCGATCATGCCTCGCCGCCGGGCGAGAAGCCAGCGTGGCGACTGGCGGCGGTGGGTGATCGTGCCACGCTCGTCGGCGGTAAGCCCACGTGGTGCCCTGGCGGGTAGGTGGGCGATCATGCCCCGCCCGGGCGAGAAGCCCGTGGCGGCTTTGGCGGCGAGTGGCGATCGGGCCCGCTCATCGTGCCCGGAGGCGACCAAAGGAATAAGGAGAAAGCCGCCTCGAAGTCTCCTTCCCGACATCTTGAGCGAGGGCCATTAATTGTGAAGAATCTTGCTATCGACATGACGACGGCCCATCCCTCGACACCTCTTACCAAACCCATCGCAGGAGCGTCATAACCCGGCGGACTGGCGAAGCCACGCAATGGCATTAAATGGGGTTTGAAGGACATGGCTACGATGATGGGTGTAATAAATGAGTCGTGGGTTGATGTAAGGATGGAATGATGGGTGTAATTAATGAGTCATGGATCGAGATAGCGTCACCTTACGCCTGAGCCAACCCCTGCGTATAAGGGTGCTCCGGTGCATGGGGAAGAAGCGGCACATAAGAGACATAGAGGTCAAAGCGTAAAGAAGAAAAAAGACTAGAAGAGCTATTGTAATCACATCCACATTTCCTCAACAAAGGTCTAGGAGGACATAGGGCTATTACCCGCGCTAGGGGCCCGAACCTAGGTACATCGCCATGTCCATAGATCTACTGATCCCTGGGATCCATCGTAGAGAGCTATTAGGGTTTCCGCCACGAAGGCATACATCGAACCATACCTTCCACCCTAGGAGTAGTCAACCTGTTCATTGACGGGGTTACGTCGTAAACACAAGCAGTTACACTACTCGGGGTTATAAGGATCCCAAATATACAAAAAATTATGTTTTGCCTCGGGTTACCATGTTTACTCAATAGTTGAAGTTTTAATACGGGTAGTATCGAATAGCCATAACTTGTGCAAACAGACTTCAAGATTTGCTTTGCATCTGAATCTGCCAAAGCAATCACCCAAATGATCACTAGATGCCTGATTCGCCGGAACCCACAAAAGGATACGGGCCCCAGCTGTGTTCACCTGTACTAGTCCTTGGATCAATAGCTAGTACACACAGATCATAACAATATGGACCATAACCATGCGATAAATAAAAATTCAATTCAGAGTACTGGCCGACATGGCCCATTATTACAAAAGTTGGACCCATAGGTCGTACAGCAGAGGAAACATTAAACTGGCAAATAAACTTGATCAAGCGAAGTTCAAAACACCACAGGCAAAGGCGGAAAACGCGATCCTAGGCGTCCGGATGATCCTCCTCTTCAAAGCCTTCATCGCAAATGTCGAACGATGGAATGCGTGCTCTTGGATAACTATCTCGATCTCCAGATCGCTTTATGGAATAAGCGACCCAAGAATGAAAAGTGAGGGTGAGTATGCAACATACTCAACAAGTCCCGAAAAGAAATGCAAAGTATGTAGTTTAATTCAAGGAAGGAATTGGTTAATTTACCAAAAGCATATTTTTGAAATTTTATACTAGAATTTTGAAGAGAAGTTTTCAAATATATTTTCTTTTAAGAAATAAGAGTTTGAAACTTTTCAGAACATGGCTCCAACCGTGGAAAAACAAAACACAAACCAACTCACGGCATAGGCCATGGTTTTATTTTAAGAATACTTTTCCACAGCACCAACCAAGGTTTTCAATTGAAATCTTTTCCTCGTGACTCCAACCACGGACTTTTATCAAACCAAACACATACAGCTCAACCGTGGACTTTTATGAAATCAAAACATTCACGGCTCCAACCATGCTTCATTTTATAAAAATCTGTTTTTGAAACCAAATAGGAAAATCTACCATATGACAACGCCTCTGTCCACCCTTGACCGTGGGTGCGGCTATTCGAATAGTTTGTTTACTCTGCAGAGTTTGCACGCTTTACCCATGAGAGATATTTCACTCTTTTGGTCATACACTTCCTTTGGCATATAACCCCAGCGAAAATCACAAGGCCATTTCTCTAGCTACACCTTAACTAAGTCACGCCATTTGAGGTTTCACCGCCAAATGGCTACAACCATAATGGAAGACCCTCTTGCTTTGAGGACTCTGTGGCTACAACGCGCCTACTCCACCGTCGGCATATCTTAATTAAGTTTTCACTAGCTACTTAGCCAAGCCCGTCCCATTCCGGAACCCGCGGCTGCACTGTTGTACATTGTTTGACAATCACAAGGGATCGGTCCTTAGGGTGACTTGGGTGGTACATACTCAAACCCGAGTCTCGTGCATTCTGCACCCGCCATGCAACCTTCCACCCTATTCAAGTTTTTAAATACCAAATCTTTTCTTTTATTTTACCAATGGCAGCACCAATCGGCCTTTTTAAATAATATTTCCACTCAATCATTTAGAATTTCAAGTAACAAGCCTTTAATTAAACATACAAATAGTATTTAGCATAACTAAGCACTACTATTATACTAAATAAGGTGTCGGGCCATTTATATTATAATTAATTATTCTAGGGCAGCCAAAGACGGATGGATTAATATGTAGCAAGCATACATATTAACAAGGTATTTAACTACAATCTATCATAATATATTATTGTTATTTTTAATCAACATAGCATGCAAGTTTGTAAATCTACAAAGCATTTCAAAACATAAATCAACATGCTTCAAGGAACTTGCAAAAATTATTGGGAACTTGCAAAAATTTGAGGAACTTGCCTTGGTCGTGAGGAGAGAGTTGTCTTCTTCTTGTTGGTCAACAGCGTCGGCGTCAAACGTTTCTATCGCACGAAAAATAACGAATAAACACTCAGTCGGAAAATACAAAGAATCAAATTAATTCATAATTTCATGAAAACTTCTAGATCTATAGCTTAGCATTTTCTAAGATTTATAAAATTTATTTTGACATTTTTGGATGTACAGTTTAGGAACTACAAAATTCGTAAATTTGGACATTCCATGAATATTTTAACAGTATAAATTTAGCTATAAAATTTCAGAAAAATTAATGTGGCTAGGTATTAATTTTTACCAATTTACAAAATTTGTTGCATGCAAGTTGGAGCTAAAACAAGTTTGCAACAAAATAGACAAATTTCGCAAATTGTTGAAAAGACATGTACAAACAATGAAACATAAAAAAACTTGTTGTGCACTACTCTAGCACGCGATTACTGTTGCATGCATATTCATGTGCGACACAGAGAAGAAGGGAAAGCTTCGGTTTTGGTTTTTGGCGCTCGGTGGAGTGGGATTAGAACGCTCAACAACCGTCGTCGAAGGGCGTATTACAACGAACTCACCGTGTAGTGGCGGCGGCAAAGGCATTGCCGGTGGCGGTGGCGATCACAAAGATGATGAGGGCAGCATGACTTGGTCAAGGCGGCGGCGCTTCAAAGTAATAAAGGCATCGATGGTTCTCGGGTGACAACAAGGAAAACACAATCTGAACACCTCGGCGAAGATCACCTTGCGCACAAGATGGCGCGAAGCGGCGCTTGGCGTGCTGATCTAAAGCAGCGACGCGGCGGAGAGAACAAGGCGGCAACAATGGTGGAGGTTCGGTTTTTTTCTTCACGGTGCAGCAAACGAGCGGCGTCGCCGGAAGTGGCAAAACAGAATCGGATGGCCATTGCAATGAGGGTACTTAGCGTTTTATAGACTCCAGGGCATGCATTGAAGCAGCGAAAGTGGCCACAGTCATTTTGGTTGGCGTCAGTTCCTTGCTTGCAAGAAAGAACTTAGTGGCCGAACTTAATCTCAAGCCTTTACGTGCATGCATCGAGAGGAAAACGGCTAGACATCATTATGGATTAGTGAGGTTTAATCCTTCTTTGGTTGTGCACGATATGAGTATTAATGGCTCCAGTTGAAAACTCTCGGTCGTGTGCTTTGGCTGCAGCCAGAGCATCGTGTGCGGAGGAAAAGAAGCGCCGGATTAGAGCAATACTGAGTGGAGTTAAATGAGTTGCTAAGGATTAATTAAAGGAGTGGAAACTGCAATGATTAAGAAGTTCAAAATTGTGGTAATGGTGGAAGAAAGAGAAAGAGATGGTTTGTCTCTGGACTGGACATGCACGGTTGAAGACGATGCTACAGTAGGCTGACATGTGGACCAGCATTTAATTTTCGGATTTAAATTGATTTACACAAATAGCGCTTGCGATAAAATAGTAAAAAGGCTCTAAAAATCTTGGAAAAATTCTCTAAAATACTAGGAATATTTGGAACCTAATAAACTTTGTTTTCGAATTTTTCGGAATATAGATTTTCTGCAAAAATTCTTTTAGTAAATCAGACACTTGTACAAAACTTTATATAATCAACAAACTTTAATTTATGAATCAAGTTTTAGAAAATATTTGAAAAGAACATTCTCATTTTTCAAATGTTTTTATTATAAACAAGATTTTATTTTATCTTATTATTTTATCTTTTATATATATTTTTTACTAATGCTACATGCGAGATTGATTTTTTTATATGAAAAATGAGGATGTTCTGATTCTAAAACACTTAAGCCTTTTCAGCAGTTAAGTAAAACAACTTGTCTAATTTGGGGATCAGTTTAGGAACACACTTTGGTATATGGACAACCATTGTAATACCATAAATCTCTTTTTGCTAGGTTTGTCGATTCGTAATGATTCCCTCGTTGTGATTCGAAGTTTCTTTTATTTTTACTCGGGAGAAAAATAATTAGCGTCAGCAAATTTGAAGCTTTGTTAAAGGTTTTGGTTTTGCCTAGTTTTCAGTTTGAGGTTTTCTGAGTCAGTATAGTTTTTACGGCGGGTTGTTTATCTGGCATTTGTCTTTTAGCACCAAGGATTAAATTAGTGGTTCACTCTACGGGTTTAAAGTTGGATTTTTGTTTTCCTGGGGGGTCTTCATTTCTTTCTCCTAGTTTCTCTCTCCTTCTTGTTTGTGGTGAGAATCATTTTCCGGGGGGTCTTCATTTGTCTTTTAGCACCAAGGATTCAGTACTTTTGTAAGCAACTATGCTTATGGTGATTGCGTCGAACTATTGGTTCTTTATATATTATGATGTAATTAATCTCCCAAAGTCAGTTTATACAAGTCGATCTGGTGCTTTGCGACTAAAAATAAAGTTTATGTGTTTTATAATTGTAATAGCTGCAATACCAATTTCTGATTAATCTACAAAGTTACAATCTGGCCCTACCAAAATGAGTGCTATGGGTAGGTCCCTCTCTCTCTCTCTCTTATTGAGAGAATTTTACGATCTTTCTTTTCTATGGAATATTATTTATGGGAACTACGGTCATGCTAGCACGTCTTGTGACCTCATGTGAAATGGTTCGGGTATGTTATGTATAGCAAAATTTGCAGTAAGACAATAACATTAAGTAGATGAACACTTGTTAATTTCCCATACCTTTATTGCATATTCAAATGGGTGTTGTATATAAAATGGAATGTGGTGCCCACAAATGCATCTATTAGCACTACTACGTGCAGAATGTACATTAGAATCGGTTCTTTTTGTCATTAGAATCGATTCGAGTGGTGATAGAAAGTCATTCGATAATGATGAGAAGGCACTATCATGGTCGGTTTTGGCCCGATTGTGATAGAGAGTCATCTGTCGGTTCTTTTGATAATATAGAAACCTATTACGATAACAAAATCATCACAATCGGTTCATACTTAAAACCAATGTTGATGGCCGTCTCATTGGAATTGGTTTTTTCAGGAAGCGATTCGATGACCTATAATCGGAATCGGTTCTTAGTTGCAACCGATTCGATGAAAGGATCATCGAATTGGTTTCATATAAGAACCGATTCGATTATATGGTCATCGAAATTTGATACTCGCTGCGAGTTTTCTGGCGCCTCATCAAAATCTGTATTGAATACTCCTTATAAGAAAGATCCTGCTGTAAATCCAGCTGTTCTAAGGGCATGTGTTCTTCTGGTACTCGAAGACATTTTCTTAGCTGGGACACATGAAATACGTCATGCACGTCAGTTAGTTGTGGTGGTAATTCCAATTGATATGCCACCTCACCTCTTCTGGCCAAAACTTTGAACGGTCCAATATATCTAGGTGCATGCTTTCCGCTAACCCGAAATCGTTTGATTCCTTTCATTGGTGAAACTTTCAAATCACGAAGTCGCCCTCGGCAAATTTTAGGTCGAAGTCGATTATCGGTAGTAGCTTTTTGTCGACTTTGAGCGGCTCTTAATTTTCTTTGGATCGACCTCACTTGTTCTTCTGCCTCCTTGAGTACATCTGGTCCAAACACTTTTCCTTCTCCGGCTTCCTTCCAATAAAGTGGTGTTCGACACTTCGTCCATATAATGCCTCGAAGGTGACATCTGAATACTTGATTGATACCCATTGTTGTATGAAAACTCTGCATAAGGCAGATTCTTATCCCAACTTGTCTTGTTTGTCAAAACGCAGGATCTGAGCATATCTTCTAAAACCTGATTTACCCTTTCTGTAATACCCCAAAAATCGTCTTCTTGGGCTTTTGGCCGGAATTATCTTCATTTTCTTGATTCGATAATTTATTACGGAGTAAAGTTTTGTTCGCCTCGCAGGTTTAGTAAAGGTTTTGAGTTTTAAGTGAAATTCTTGTCGGGATGGGTGTTTTCTCCGTGTCTTTTAGTTTTTGCGGCAAGTTGTCTATCTTGACAATCGTCGTCGCGCCAAGAATTTAATAGTGTGGTTGTGATATTTAAAAGTTGGATGTTTTTTGTTTGTAGGAGGGTCTTTTGGGGATTTCACCTCCCTCACCTAATATCTCTCTTCAAATGTGTGGTTGACAAGTCATGGAGCAATTTTTCCCCAGTAGCATCCATCTCAAGTCCACTTTTTGTTCCCTGGCGCAGCCCTGTCCTCCTCTCTTTTCTCTGGTCGATGGCTACTTGTGTTGGCGCCTCCTCCCCTGCCAACTCTCCTGCCGAGCGCCTCCTCCTTCCCTTCCCTTGGTTTGGGCGGCAATGACAGTTGAACGCCAAAGAAGAAGCAAGGGCGGCGATTCACCCAGCAGCTCAAAGGCAATGGCAAGAATGACCCACCAAGATCGGCGGGAGCACCAGCAGCAGTCCGGCCGCTCCTCCTCCGGCGACCCCCTCCTCCGGCCTGCAGCCCTCCCCCACCTCCCTTTCCTCCTTGAGTAGAAATCTGAGGTAAAAACTGTAAGGACCTGAATTCACCAATTCGAATCCACTGTGTTTTACCGCACTAGTCCCAGGATCAATCGCTAGTGCACACAGCTTAACATCGGTAAGCATCATATCATACACAACGAGAAGAATAATAAGACTTTATTTATTGAATATAACTAGTGTATGATCTTATGATCACTTACAATATTCAGCCTCACAAGGCAATAGCAAAAACAATGAGACAACTGCAGCGGAAAGTAGTAGAAAACATAGATGTCCCATCAGCACACCACAGACGACTGACAAGGATTGGCCTAGTGACACGCGTCCACCTGTAAGTCCTCCTCCAACGATGATTCCTCCATTGTTGTTGGTTGTTAAGCAAGGGTGAGTACACCAACACGTACTCAACAAGTTGTGCACAGAATGCATTTCTATTATAACTATATGCAGGCTTATTCCAAAGGAATGGCTAAGGGTTCATTTGCAGTAAAGCTGCATTTAAGAACACATACATAATGTAGATTGAAAAGACAGTAAATCAAATAATAACAAGTAAATAGATTCAGTGATTCTCAAATAACCCAAGTTCTTCATCCTAAATCAAGTTCCATTATCCACATGGCATCCCGCCATCCCATCCAGTTGTTTATTTTAATTAACTACCCTTAGTTGACCGAGGCAAGACTAACCAAAAGTTCATCATAAAACCAAATACGACCGCCCAATTGCCACTCTTGGCCCACCAAATCGACAGCCCAATTGCCACTCTTGGCCCACCAAAACCAAATCGTAGCCCAATTGCCGTCTTGGCCCACCAAATCGACCGCCCTATTGCCAGTCTTGGCCCACCAAATGCGACCGCCCAATTGCCATTCTTGGCCCACCAAAAACCAAATGTGACCGCCCAATTGCCAGTCTTGGCCCACCAGAAACAATCTTACCACTTGCCTCTGTTTAAATCATTTTTCCCACCCCAGTTGATTACCGAACACCACGTGCTTCTTGGTCGGACACGGAAGTCTTGCTCGACCAAATTTCATCCAGCCACGTTGGCACTTGCTCCAAATCACGATCGAATTCCTTCGGTAGAGATGGCCGAGTACCACGTAGCTTGCAATTCCTATTCGGCTCGGGAAGGTTTCCGTGGCGCTTTCGGCAGAGTAAGCCAAGTCTGGCTCGGTGTTGCCTTGGAGAAGGATGCATGCAGCGAACTCTTATTCCAAATCGCACCGGTCAGCAATCAGTTTCCTAATCCGGTTCAACCAATTCGGTTCCTAATCCGATTATATCCCGGAGAGAAAAAATCTCCAAAAATACTTCGAAACCTTCTACAATCAGATAAAAATATTTTTGGGCAGACCTTATTTTAAATTTCCTTTTATAATTATTTATTAACAAAAGCCATATATATTAACTCAAAAATAATTCAAATAAACCTTAGAAAATCCAATAACTCCAAAAATTTACAACAATCATAATTTGCAACAAAATAATATTTAATAATTGAAAAGCGAAAAATTGGGATGTTACAAACCTCCCCCCCTTAACGGAATCTCGACCCCGAGATTCAGGGCTAACTAGAGAATAGGTTTGGGGATTCTGCCTTCAGATCTTCCTCACGTTCCCAGGTTGCTTCATTTTCCGAATGATTACTCCATTGGACTCTACAAAAGCGAGTAGACTTATTTCTGGTCTTACGCTCCATTATATCCAAAATCTTAATAGGCTGCTCTTTGTAAGTCAAATCTTCTTGTAATTCGATTGTCTCTAGTGGTGTCCGTTCAGCTGGCACTCTGAGGCATTTCCTAAACTGCGACACACGGAACACGTCATGGACTCCTGCTAATGACTAAGGAAACTCCAACTGATACGCAACCTCTTCTCGGCGGCTTAGGATCTTAAATGACCCAACATACCTAGGCGCAAGTTTTCCCTTGACTTGAAACCTTTTTACACCTTTCAAGGGTGTAGCCTTAAGATACACAAAATCATTGGGTTCAAAACTCAATTCACGACGACGATTATTAACATAACTCTCCTGCCTTGACGGTGGTATTTTCAGTCTTTCTCTGATCATGGCAACTTGTTCTTCAGCCTCTCTGAGCAACTCAGACCCCAATACCGAACGCTCCCTTACGGGGTTCGACAGGCTCGACCATATAAGGCTTCAAATGGTGACATCATCAACTAGCCTGGTAACTATTGCTATAACCGAACTCTGCATATGGCAAACATTTATCCCGAAACATGGTGTAAGCTAACGCACAAGCTCTCAATATATCTTCCGGATTCTGTTAAATTTTTTTTTTGTTCGACTATTGGTACGCGGTTGATAATTGTATTGAAATTCAAGCAAGTTCCCCTTTACTTCACGTAACTCGTTCTAAAACCTCCCGATAAATTGGATACCTCTATCGGACACAATCTTCTTGGGCACCTACGCAGTTATTAAATCCTTGATAGATTTGCCAAATGATCTTTTGAATACGTAGTCTTCAGTGATATGAAATGAGAATTTTTTTTCTATTTTTTTTCTTTTTTTTTGTTAATAATGATTCCTCCGAATTCATACCTTTTAGGGTCCATTTACTTAATGATTTGCCTCCTATAAGAGTCTATAATGTTTTGCAACGAACCTTTAGATCTTTAATGCATTGCCTTTATTATTATTATTATATTTATTTATTTTTTTATTCACATCACATTGAGTATCATAACCAATAGTTTCGCCCTTCACCTTAGGTCACCAAAACCTTTCCTTAAGATATTGGTTCTCTTTGGCACTTCCTGGGTATATCGAATACTTAGAATTATGAGTTTTCTCAAGTATCAATTTCTTAGGATCTTCCTATCCCAAGCTGCTTGGTTCAAACATTAAATCCTTATGGTATCCTAATCACTCAAATTTCTATTTCTTGGCTAAGTCTTCTTCTTTCCTTAACTTGATTTTGTACTTCATCTACCTTCGAACTTCTTATGTTCTGATCTTCTAATGTTGGTTCTATTTCCAAGGCAACTATGAAACTTTGTGGGGTGACTTTTAATTTCAACTTCTTAGATTCTTTACATACCCAGGTTAACTGCTTACTATCAACATATTACCTCGTAACTCAAACGTCGACTACCACCTTAGCCTTACTGAAATGCCTATGGATTCTGACACTAGATTCTTTGATCCTTTCCAACCATTATCTTCGTCCTATATTAAGGTTGGGCTGAGTAAATATATTTAGATTCTTAAGGCTCATATTTATTTTCGATGAGATAGTGACACCATTTTTTTTCTTCACGCACTACAACGACTAGCTCCAAGTCATATGTAGGGTAATTTCAACTGCCTCATCGTTTTATGCAACAACGTTGGTTTCACTTCTCAGATTATGTCTAAAAGCATCATCCTTATATATTGAAACTACTCCGCACAGCTAGTAATACTAACATATGCGTTAATGGTAACCACTTCTTCAACTTCCCAAGATTTTTTTTATTCAAGATTTTAAATTGATATACGCTTCACCCAAGTAATCTCAAGTTAGAGCATCCAACTAATTCCAGGAATAACATCGAAGGTCCGAGTATCCAACGTAATATAATTTGCTCTGAACTCTATTCACTCAATAAGTACTGAATTCTCAATATCCTGGGGTAAATCTAGTACAACTGCGCACTTATTGACAATGGCAAATCCTTTGGCTAGCAAGCTCACGCTAGGTACCACTAAACTAGCCACTATTTCTTATGCATACTTTTTAGGTAAACCGTAAACACAAGGATACCCCTAGAGAAACATCTAATCTATCATTTTACATTCGCGCTTTTTATTCCTATAATCTGTATACCCATAATCAACCATTTATGCTTTATTTCTTTCGACAAGGGAATCCTTTACATGGAATTCATCCTTAATCTTCTTTATTTAAAAATAAAGTTACGACATTGCATTAAGTAAACTCATGACTCCTGACTTCCTTGATTTAGCATTGGTATTTGGGCTTCGATAAAGAACGAGTTGTGATTGACTTGAACCGACATGATTGCTTTCCATTGAGGGCACCTTTTGGCAAAATGCTCGGGCTTGTGGGAAATATAGCGAGTCTAGGGTGAACTTTCTTTGTTGAGCATTCGTTGATTGGAATGATGTCTTTACCTAGACGCCTTTTCTTTAATTTGTTCTCTCGGCCAATTTCTCTTGCAACTTCACCGCTTACTCTTGGCGTTATATACCGAATCGAGATAACCGGGTATATCCACGGTAGAGAAATATTTGTCTTTTCTGTGGACATCGATTAGCATAATGACCTTTCCGGCGACAGTTGTAGCACTCAATGCTGCTCTTCCTGTGATTCATTACTTCCTGATTCGCAACACATCCCCTAGTAAAACGATCTTCTGACTTGTCTAGTTGATAACATTGCAAAGAACAATATCTAGATCTCGAACGAGGTACATCGGTGGTATTCTTCTTTGAATTTATTGTGGCCATATCATTCTCAGTGATATTCTGTATTTGCTTCGTCATTGCTTGCATCAACTGAGTCTGAGCGGTCAAAAACTCTTTGAGGCTGTGCATGTCTATCGGTATTGATGGTTGAGGAACTACCCCATCCTCAGAGTTTCCACTGAGTTGATTTCCACTTCTACTAGCTCCATTGCTATCACTATTCTGAACCATCTGCTTGATTACCTCAAGGGTTAGGAAAAGGGAAATAGCATAGGTAAGGAGCAGAAGCCTAACATAGGGGAGTTAGGTTTAACCCAATAACAAAGCAATCAATATTAGTAACTTGGTATGGCTGCTTATTTAAGCCTAAAAGCTTGCAACACATACTGCACACTCAGCAATCATAAAAATCCAAACTAAACACTCAACCTTAACGTCTATTACATTTGGGTAAAACTGTTCTATCGGCGCGACCCAATGCTTGAGTCTCGACTCTAAGCTAAGACTTTCATCGTCTCTGGCGTAGATTAGAAGCTTGCATATCATTCCTCTTGTCGCTCCGTTGACGATCCATCTTCGGCCTTGATATGTTGGTTTAGCGAAACCTTCCAACACTTGGAGCACCCTCCAGAGTTCTGTGGCGTAACTACCTTCGCACTCCACGTACGATTGTGTTCTCCTCCCTATTTTTAGAGACACATAGGTAAGTCAAAACGGCCGCTCCAACAAAAATTTGAGGTAGATTTCAGCAAAGGTAAGGAGCAGAGAATGAGATAAGTTAAGAGCGTTGTCTTAATCCAATTTAGATTTTTCTTTTAGAAAAATAGGTTTGGACTCTCTACCAACTAGGGCCAATTCCTACAGTCAGTATGCTCTGATACCACCTCTGTAAGGACCCGAATTCACCAATTCGAATCCACTGTGTTTTACCGCACTAGTCCCAGGATCAATCGCTAGTGCACACAGCTTAACATCGGTAAGCATCATATCATACACAACGATAAGAATAATAAGACTTTATTTATTGAATATAACTAGTGTATGATCTTATGATCACTTACAATATTCAGCCTCACAAGGCAATAGCAAAAACAATGAGACAACTGCAGCGGAAAGTAGTAGAAAATGTAGATGTCCCATCAGCACACCACAGGCGACTGACAAGGATTGGCCTAGTGACACGCGTCCACCTGTAAGTCCTCCTCCAACGATGATTCCTCCACTGTTGTTGGTTGTTAAGCAAGGGTGAGTACACCAACACGTACCCAACAAGTTGTGCACAGAATGCATTTCTATTATAACTATATGCGGGCTTATTCCAAAGGAATGGCTAAGGGTTCATTGCGATGGCGACATTTAAGAACACATACATAATGTAGATTGAAAAGCGATAAATCAAATAATAACAAGTAAATAGATTGATGATTCTCAAATAACCCAAGTTCTTCATCCTAAATCAAGTTCCATTATCCACATGGCATCCCGCCATCCCATCCGATTGTTTATTTTAATTAACTACCCTTAGTTGCGAGAGGCAAGACTAACCAAAAGTTCATCATAAAACCAAATATGACCGCCCAATTGCCACTCTTGGCCACAAAAAACCAAATCGACCGCCCAATTGCCACTCTTGGCCCACAAAAACCAAATCGACAGCCAATTGCCATTCTTGGCCACCAAAAACCAAATCGACGCCCAATTGCGATCTTGGCCCACCAGAAACAATCTTACCACTTGCCTCAGTTTAAATCATTTTTCCCACCTCAGTTGATTACTAAACACCACGTGCTCTTCACAAATCAACCTCGTCGCGTGACTCCGCTGTCACAACAACTCAATCTCTTTGTGCGACCACACATGGCCCACAAATTATTATCATAGTTGCATATTCCATTAGTCAAGATTAATAAACAATATTCCAAGAGCATGTGATGACGTGGCATGGCTAAGCAATTCTATTCCGTTCTAACCATCCATGTTGATTTTCTATTAACCAACTATAATTAACCAACCTAGGGTGACAAATGGATCATGGCATACAATTTAACAAGGTAGGGTGTAATTCAAGAGGTATGATAGCGAATCCCAAAACTAGGTTGAAATCATTTGTACGCATAAAATAACATGTCTTTAAAGTAAACCAAAATTGCATGCAATCTAGTTTATGGGTGCAACATGATCAAAGCACAACTTGCCTTGCTTAAGCTCCTGGTATTGTTCCGAGGATTGCTCTTGAGTGATTAATTCCTCCTTCGAAACCTCGCTCAACTCAACGTCTACGCGAATCGAGAAGAAATAGCAAATAAACACCAAGACCAAGAACAAATAACAAATGAACTCAAAAATCCAGATAAAAACCCCCATTAGATAGATCTTAATTTTATAAATTTCTAGGAATTTTAATCACCTTAATCGGAGTTCATATGCAAAAGTTATAACATTCGGAAGTTTAGTTAATTACGAAATTAGAATTTCTTATTTTCCGAAATATTTCTATAAAGGAAAATACGAATTTTCTCGCTTGACTACCACGGACAAGGCGTGGCGAAGTCTAACCGATGAACTCAATCTAGCATTTGCGGGTAAATCTACTCGTGACTCAATATCAACCGTCCGATCTAAATCCAGCGGTTGATATTTAATATGAGGCAGCTTCTGATTCGAAGTGGCGTGAGCGAATTACATGCACTTGATTATGATCCAAACGGTGGTGAAGTTCGATCGGCAATGAAGCGGCGGCTACTTGAATCGCCGGAGCGAAGGCGGCGACCTTAGCGACTTCTTCGGCAATCTCTGGCGGCAGCTGCGACTTCCCTCGAGCGGCGGCGGCGACTCCACGATTTGCTCGCGAATTTTCTAGCCACTTGGTTCCTTGGCGACGCCTACGCGCTCCTTGGCAAAACCTCCGATCGCTGACACGACCCCCGCTCAACCGCTCGCGCTTTTCTTTCGGCATTGCTTGATCCTAGCGACGCGACGCTCTTGTGCTAAATCCGGCACCTTTCGGCGCTATTTAAAGTGCCGACCTCCGTATCCTGACGGTTTCCGTGATGACCACGGCTTCGCACTTTCCAATTCTTTGCGGTAACACGCCAGACCGTCTCTCACTCGCCATCCACGAGGCAAGCTCCTTCGGTCAACGCCCAAGTCCTAGCGAACCGCTAGCAGCTTCTTGGTCGGACACGAAGTCTTGCTCGACCAAATTTCATCCGCCCGCGTCGGCACTAGCTCCAAATCACGATCGAATTCGCCCGGTAGAGATGGCCGAGTACCACGTAGCTTGCAATTCCTATTAAGCTCGGGAAGGTTTCCGTGGCGCTTTCGACAGAGTAAGCCAAGTCTGGCTCGGTGTTGCCTTGGAGAAGGTAGCCGGTTGGCTTACATGTGGCAAGTCAACCGCCTAATTTTTGGTGACATGAAGCAGTGTCCTCCCTTGAGCGACATGCAATCGCCCATCCTTTCAAGGTTTTAAGCGATCATCACCGTTCGATCAAAATCCATGGTGGTGGTATTCAATCCTTTTGAAGCAATTTGGATGCATGCGGCGAACTCTTATTCCAAATCGCCTTGAAGCCAAGAATCGGTTTCCTAATCCGGTTCAACCAATTCGGTTCCTAATCCGATTCTATCCCGGAGAGAAAAAGAAATCTCCAAAAATACTTCGAAACCTTCTATAATCAAATAAAAATATTTTTGGGCAGACCTTATTTTAAATTTCCTTTTATAATTATTTATTAACAAAAGCCATATATGTTAACTCAAAAATAATTCAAATAAACCTTAGAAAATCCAATAACTCAAGAAATTTACAACAATCATAATTTGCAATAAAATAATATTTAATAATTGAAAAGTGAAAAATTGGGATGTTACAAACCTCACATACTTGGAATCTCGACCCGAGATTCGGGGCTAACTAGAGAATAGGTTTGGGGATTACGCTTCAGATCTTCTCGCGTTCCCAGTGTTGTTTCATTTTTGTAACACCTAATTTTTGCTTTTATTGCATTTAAATAGTATTTTGAATTTTTGGGAATTTCTGGAATTTATTTGGATTTATTTGAATTTATTTTGAATTAAGCCATTTATCAAATTAATTAAATAATCGAAAAGTTAAAATAAAGTTTTGCTGAAAATATTTTATTTGAGTCACAAATGTCTTAAAATATTTTTGGGAATTTTTCAGAATTTTTCTAGTATTTTTAAAGCCCCAAATGAATTATTTGAATTTACGGAATTATTTTTAATCGAAAAGGATTAAAAATCCTGTGAACAGATGTTGGGCGAACAACTGTATGCGGCCCGTTCGGGGAAAACCCTAACTCCGCCGCCGTTCGATCCGGATCCGACGGCTCTCATCGCGCCACGTCGCTCAACCCGAATCTCGTCGGATTCATGCCGCCGCCGTGTGGGCCTCGGTTTCGCGACTTTCACGGAAGCCGAGGGCACTATTTATTCGCCGCCACCGTGTTGGGATCCTTACCTCGCCGCATCCGTCCGTACTCATCACGCTTGCCGAGACGCCGCCTCGCCGACGACCTCGTAAAGAAGTTCTGAAGTCACCGCCGAAGTTTCTTGCGCCGTTCGCGCCGCGGTCATTCTCCGCCGTCGCTTTGTGCACCGTCGGACTCACCTCGTCAAGCAGCGTCGGGAGGGTCACTTCTTCACGCCGGAGGACCACGGAAACGCCGTCGGCCACGTCTTCGTCTCCGTCTCGGTCGGCTACGCTGCCAGATCGCCGCGGGTTCACGACCGCCACGCGACGATCCGAGATCCGACCGTGAGGTGAGCCACGTCGCCTTAGGAATAGTGAACTTCATCTTCAATTCTCCACCGTTAGATGCAAATCAGGGTCGCCGTATTGCCGCGTCGCCGATCGCCGTATGCGAGCCGGCAAACGCGGACCCGGTATCGATGCACCGCACCTCTCATTGTGCATGAGGCGCCGACAAAGCGGACACACATGTCACCGTGACTTGTGCCTTTCATTCACGAAGACGGCGACAGACGGGCCCACTCATCGGCCCGCCGCGCCGTCGTGTGGCGTCACCGCGGCGTCATCGCGGCGTCATGGTGGGACCCACAGCCGATGAGATAGCCGAGTCGTCCGGCGTCACAATGGCGTCATGCTAACGTCATCACGGGAGCCGTCGGTCGGCGTCGGCAAGGCCACGTGTCACTCTCTGGTGGCGACCGTGTCACGGATGACGTAATAATTATTTTCGAAAAGAAAAATGTTTATTTAATTCGGTTTATTGATTTAAAATGTATTTTGAAACTTCAAATGCTTATAACTTTTGCGTTTTAACTCCGATTTGAGTGATTCCAATTTCTATAAATTTGTAAAATTGATATCTTTCTGTTTATGAATTTTAATTGAATTTTTTAGTACTGTTTGTCTACTGTTTATTTATTTTATTGTTTTGTGCATACGTTACGCGTAGACGTTGAAGTCCCCGACGGTTTCGAGGGAGAAGTTCTGACCCAGGAGCAAGCTCAGGAACCAGAACCAGCACTTTTTGAAGGCAAGTTGTGTTTGATCATGTTGAACCTATTAGAGAAAAATTACTTTGATTTAAACTATTGCATGCTAATTTGATAGAAATGACTTTGAATAAATTTTGGGACTAGTTAAATACCTAGTTGCTGTATGCCACCTTGTCGTATATAATTGTAGGCCATGAATCCTTTGTCACCCTAGGTTATGGATTAATAGTTGGACATTAATAATTTGCCAACATGGGTTAAGTAGACCGAAGTAGTATGCTTAGCCACCGCCATATGGAAAATTCATGATTTTGGAATAGCAAAGCAAATATTGACTTAATGAGATATGGAGCGTGTTTTGTGAATGAGACATGTGTTATTGAGATGATGATGGCACGTGGTGCAATGGTAAAGAACCGGGGTGGGAAAAATGATTTAGACTGGGGCAAATGGCAAGATTGTTTCTGGTGGGCCAAGAGTGGCAACTGGGCGGTCGTATTTGGTTTTTATTGGTTTTTGGATAATTGAGATCACACTTGGTTAGTCTTGCCTCGGTCAGCTAAGGACTTAACCTTGCGAGCATTTGAACTGAGTCCTCCATACAACCACAAGCTCAAGTAATGGGACGGGCTTAGGCTGAGTAAACCGGGAAATCTATTCTTTGGTCTGTCGTGGTGGTGTGAGGCAGGAGAAGCGAGAATGAGAACTCACATGGCGCAAGAGGGGGCCCAGGTGTGGTAACCAGTCCCTCTAGTGTTGAAACCTTAGCGGCGTCTTGAGTTTAGATGGAACTTTGGAGAGGCTTCGTTACGGTTATTTGCCTTGGTGGTATTTGATTGTATCTTGTGGGTAAAGTGTATAACCTCTGCAGAGTGTACAACCTATTCGAATAGCCGTGCTCACGGTAATGAGCATCGCTCGGTGATTACGGTCAAGGGTTAGATTTTCATGAAAATGAATTGTTTATGGAAAATGCTTGGGGTTGGTAATGAGGAACTTGACATAGGATGGAAATATGATTGTGATTAAAATGTTTGTGAAAGCTACTATTCTTATTACTGTTTTGCTGCTTTGCAAATTATTACTGTTATTCTTAAATGCTGTACTGCTCATGAACCATAGCCTATCCTTTGTACTAAGCCATGCATGTAGAATATTAGAATTGCATTACATGCATGACTTGTTGAAAGTGCTCAAAGTACTCACCCCACAACAACACAACCGAGTTGAAGAAGAAGCAACCCCTCGCTCGAAGGAGGAGTATCGAGGAGCCGACGAACTAGGAGCGAGCCGATCGATTGTTCGTGGCAAATTGGTTGGCGCCACGTGTTTATTTTATTTCATTTGCATTTGAATATTTTAATAATCCTTCGCTCATGAGGCGTATCTTTGTAACTTGACCATAAGGTCAATCAACTAGTTTGAGTATTTAATTAAAGTACTTATTATTTCGTTGGATATGTCGTGATATGTACCAATGTTGAAGCTGTGTGCACTAAGCGTGATCCTGGACTAGTCTGAAAACACGAGGGTCGGATTTGCAAATTCGGGTCCCGACGAGAGGTGATATCGAGCCATCTTGTTCAGAGGACTGCCCTTAGTTAGAATGGTGCGTAGTGAGGATAAAACTATTTTCTAAAAGCTAAAATGTGCCAAGATGATAATGCAATCTCGACTTACCCTTCTCTTCTTTCATACCCCTTGCTGAATTCAACACATATTCGCTTTGATTAAAATATCCGAGTTTCACGTGAGTGTCCTTTGGCGAGATGAGGATGATCCATCTTTTGGTGGCGCCTTTGGAGGGTGCGCCATGAGCTTTGGCGTATGATGCATTGCTTGGAGGATATGATGAGCCGATCTCCGGGGACTCATGTGGATCGGGCAGGGATCGATATTGCACAGGATGTCACCATCACGGTCTCACGCTAGGGATAGAGGCGAGGGCGAGTCATCCCATCCAGATCCTGACTAGGAGGTTGTCATTTGACGGGATTCGAGGAGACATCGCGTCTGGCGATGAGGCGGATTGCTCGTACCTACCCCAGGGAGTTGGATGGCACAGTGTTCCGTCACCACCCACGCAGAGACACTCGCTACAACCGAGAGCCCATCGAGGAGGAGGATGCCACGATCACCCACCGGCGGATATGTCATCGCCAAGAGGATGTTATCGGCGAGGCGGTTCGAGAGCTGCGAAGGTCTCGTGGCGAGTTCCACGAGCAAGGGCTCATCTGTTCTGAGACTTGTGAGTACTTGGTCCACTCTATCAGAGGATTGGGGAAGCGGAGACGGTATTGACGGACAGAGCCGAGTCGGTCGCGAGCTACGACCCAGATCCGGAGGAGCCACGGAGAGCGAGCGGTGCGAGCGGTGGAAGTGAAGTCGAGCAAGTGGAAGTGAAGCCCGAGCCTGTGGAGGCCAAGCGAGAACCAAGTGGAGGTTGAGCACATGCAGGCGCATCAGCGGAGGATCGTTGGGATAGGTTTGTACCAGCACCAAGCACACCACGGTGTATCCACCAGAAGTTCGGTGAATTTGGCTCGAGTGGCGTTAGGATTAGCGGTTGAGACTCTGCGTTGAGTCGCGTCTTGGAGTAAGTCACCCTTAGGCGTTTGACTCTGAGTGTTAGCTTCGCTTTGCTTCTTTCATGCTTGTGAGTGATCGGTATGTGTTGCAAGGCCTTTAGGCATTGTGAGCAACCATACCCAGATATTAATAAAGTAATAAAGTTAGATTTTGTGTTACACCTTCGTCCCCGCATAAGTACTCTATTACTTGTCTATTCTTATTTCCTCTCGTCTCTAAACCATGGAGCAATCGCAGATGGTGAACACCGTGGAAACCAAGGAGGAAATGGAAGTGGTTCTCGCCACCGAAACATCGATGATGAAGGACAAGGACCCCAACCAAGACCGCCGAGTTGATATGCGTAACTTTGGAGCCTTTATTGCTGACAGACCCGATTAATGCATGCCATGATGCAGCGAGATGCAGCAGTCCTTTGCCCAAAGCCGCCGCCAAGTTAACCAAGTCAACCCGGTCACGAGAGGCCACACTCGAGGCCGTCGGAATTCATGAGGACACGATCGCCTACATTTTCGGGAATGCCAATCCATTGGAGGCGATGATTGGTTGAGGACAATAGAGAAAGTTGCACATTACCCGGTGTGAAGGAAATGAGAGGGTACTCTATGCCTCCCATCGCCTTGAAGGAACCATGGTGAATGGTGGGAAAACTCTTCTTGCTTGCTCATGAGCACCGCGCAGACATCACCGGGAGGAGTTCACGATTGCTTTTCAAGAATATCATGTGCCGAAGGCATCATGGAGCTGAAAAGGAGGAGTTTAGGGCATGAAGCGGGCAATCAATCGGTGTCGAGTATCTGAATAAGTTCACGCGGCACGCTACTTTTTGAGGATGTAACAACGGATAAGGCCAGCAGTCTCGATTCATGAAAGGACTGAATTCAGGACTGCGGGTGGGACTCATAACCCACACCTTTCACGATTTTCAGAGCTAGTGAACAAAGCGCCGATATTGGAGGACAAGCGCAAGGAGCCGGAGAGACAACCGAAGCGCAGAGATGGCTGGCGAGGAACACGCCCGAGGCAGCGGCGTTTGGGTTACACCAAACAGTTCTTGATTTCAGCCAAGGAATGTGATGGCAGCGCCGCCACATACCAAGACCTGCGGAAAAATTTCCGAGACACCAACACCGGTTGGGAACAGTGCGAGAAGCCGCGATGGGTGTGAGGCGTTATTCGTCTGTAATGAGCCGAGCACTTCGCCAATTATTGCCCTAAGAAGGAGGAGGAGTGACACCGGTTCGCTTCAATCTCGGAACTACTCCAACGAAGACACCTCGCGGGGAGCAAGTCGTGAGCACTGCATAACTGAGCTGCCGCACTCGTGGGTAGTAGGCGAAGTCAACCATGTCATTGCCGATGCCGCAAGGTAATACATCGGACGTCGTCTTGGGTAAGTTACTTGTCAACTCAATTACCTGCACGATTTTATTTGATTACGAGCTTCGCATTCGTTTGTATCTCGGATTTTTGCTGTGAACAATGGGTTGAAAATGGTGAACCTTAGGCATGTATTGCTAGTACAATCCCCGGGATCAGAACTCCGATCCGATGTAGGATGTTCAGGGTAAAGTTGCTTATAGATGGGGCGTAGTTCCTAGCAAACTTAGTGGTGTTGGATACCCGGACCTTAGATGTTATTTTGGGAATGGTGGTTGTCTAAGCACAAGGTTGTGTTAGACTGTGGACGAAGAGTCATATCAGTCGAGAGTCCTTGTGGGAGAAAAATAGAGTTTCAGGCAACTGCCGCTCGGGATGGACAGTTGGTGGTCAATAGTGTGAAGGCCGTCAGCATAGAAGATGTACGGTTGTCGGAGAATACCGGATGTATTTCGGAGGATTTACAGGATGCCACCAGCGAGGGACATAGAGTTTGTGTCGAGTTAGTACCGGAACGGCCCGATAGCTAAGAGACCCTATCGGATGTCAACCGATGAAATTTGGTCGAATTGAAGAAGCATATTGAGGAGTTATTAGATAAGGGATTTATTAGACCTAGTTAAATCGCCATGGGGAGCACCGGTTCTTTTTGTCAAGAAGAAGGATGGAAGTTATCGGATGTGTGTGGATTATCGAGCACTAAACGAGGTCACTATAAAGAATAAGTACCCACTACCGGGATCGATGACCTATTCGATCGCTTGAGAGGAGCCGGAGTTTTCTCCAAAATTGACCTATGATCGAGGATATCACCGGTGAAGATTAGGTCGGAGGATGTCAAGAACCGCATTTTAAGTCAAGATATGGACACTCTGAGTTCACATTATGTCTTTTGGTTTGACAAATGCACCTGCATATTTCATGAACATGATGAACAAGGATTTCATGGAATACCTGGATAAGTTCGTTGTTGTGTTCATAGATGACATTCTAGTTTACTCCAAGACCAAGGAAGAGCATGTAGAGCATCTGAAGCTAGTTCTGGAGAAGTTAAGAGAGCAGCAACTTTTCGCTAAGTTTAGCAAGTGTGAGTTCTGGAAGAACAAGGTGGAATTCCTTGGACATGTAGTGACTTGCGAAGGAGTCGCAGTTGATCCAAGTAAGGTGGAAGCGATGTTGCATTGGGAGCCACCCAAGGCGGTGACTCAAATCCGTAGTTTCCTTGGAATGGTGGTTATTACATGGGATTTATTGAAGGATTCTCTCGATTGCGAGACCCTTACGCAATTGTTGAAAAAGGAAAGAAGTTTGCGTGGGCCAGGAATATGGCGGAGTTTCGGGGAGTTGAAGAAAGCGTTTGACAACGGCGCGGTGTTAGTTCTCAGGATTTAAGCGAGCTTTGATATATATTGTGATGCATCGCGCCAAGGGCTAGGATGCGTATTAATGCAAAATGTAAAGGTAAATGCGATATCGTCCAAGGCGATTGAGGCCGCATGAGAGAACTATCAACACATGACTTGGAGTTAGCGGTAGTGGTACACGCCTTGAAGTTATAAGCGGCACTATCGATTGGAAGCAGATGTGAAGTGTACCCGACCATAAGAGTCTTAAATATATATTCACTCAATCGGATCCGAACATGAGGCGAGGAGGTGGTTGGAATTAATTAGGATTATAATCTGGGAATCCATTATCACCGGAAAAAGCCAATGTGGTGGCCGATGCTTTGAGTAAAAAAGCCATTCGGTGAACATGTTGGTGGAAGCAAATCAGTCGAGTTATGCAAGGAATTTGGTCAAGTGGAAGTTGTGCCTAAAGGATTTATAGCCTCTAGAAGTGAAGCCTACTCGGAAGATCGATTAAGTGAAGAACGTAAAGCGATGTCAAGATTTAGAGAATTAAGTCCAAAATGGAGGAAGGCAAGGCGAAGGATTTCAAAATTTGGATGAGCAAGGTACATTGTGGATCAAAAATCGCATTCGCATCGCGCAAGAAGAAGGCTGAAACGGTGATTCGGAAGAAGCTCATGACTCCAAGTACTCCATTCATCAGGAAGCGCTAAGATGTACCAAGACACGAAGGAAAGATTTTGGTGGCCAAGCATGAAGCGTGAAGTTGCGAGCATGTTGCGTTGTCGCGACATATGCCAAGAAGTCAAAGCAATGCATCAAAGGCGGCAGGGTTGCTACAACCACCGAAGATACCCGAGTGGAAATGGGAGGAAATCGGAATGGACTTCATTCTTTGGTCTCTGAGGACCCAGACGGTATGACTCCATATGGGTTATAGTGGACCCGGTTGACCAAAATCGCCCACTTCGTCACTGGGTGAAAACTACCTACTCGGGGACCGCTTAGCAGATTTGTATATGTCAAGAATTGTGTTATGCATGGAGTTCAAGAAAATTGTATCAGACAGAGGTACTCAGTTTACCTCAAGATTTTGGGATAAGCTGCATGAGGCCCTAGGGACCCGTCTGAACTTCAAGATCTTGCATATCACCCACGACAGATGGGCAAGCGGAAAGAGTTAACAGATTCGGAAGACATGTTGAGGGCATGTGCATTGGCTTATACAACCGTGGGATAAGTGTTTGCCATATGCCGAGTTTAGCTATAATAACAACTACCGTGCAAGTCTGCAGATGTCACCATTTGAAGCGCTATATGGAAGACCACATCGAGCGCCGTTGGCTGGAATGAGGCGGAGAACGCCATATGTTTGGGCGGATATTCTCGAGAAGCCAAAAAGCGGAGATAGCCGTGATCATGGAAAGGTTGAAAATAGCACAATCAAGACAGTAAGAGTTACGCAGATAATCGCCGCAGGGATTTAAGCTTTGAGCCTGAAGATTTTGTGTATCTCAGAGTTACACCACTCAGAGGAGTTAAGAGGCTCCACACTAAAGGGAAGTTAGCACCAAGATATGTTGGTCCGTTCAAGATCCTAAGTCGTAGAGGCGAACTAGCGTATCAGCTGGAGTTACCGCAGTCTTTAGCAGGAGTGCATGATGTGTTCCATGTGTCACAATTAAAGAAATGCCTCCGGGTGCCAGAAGAGCAAATGTCGTTAGAGTCGATTGGCAGTTGCAGGAGGATTTGACTTATAAAGAGTACCCGGTGAAGATCTTGGATACTAGGGATCGAGAAACGAGAAATAAATCGACCCATTTCTGCAGAGTTCAGTGGAGTAACCATTCCGAGAGCGAAGCAACCTGGGAGCGTGAAGAAGACCTGAAGCAGGAATTTCCCAACCTATTCCTTAGTCGGCCCTAAATCTCGGGGTCGAGATTCCGTTAAGGGGGGAGGTTTGTAACACCCCAATTTTTGCTTTTATTGCATTTAAATGGTATTTTGAATTTTTGGGAATTTCTGGAATTTATTTGGATTTATTTGGATTTATTTGGAATTATTTGAATTTATTTTGAATTAAGCCATTTATCAAATTAATTAAATAATCGAAAAGTTAAAATAAAGTTTTGCTGAAAATATTTTATTTGAGTCACAAATGTCTTAAAATATTTTTGGGAATTTTTCGAAATTTTTCTAGTATTTTAAAGCCCCAAATGAATTATTTGAATTTTGAATTATTTTTAATCGAAAAAGGATTAAAAATCCGTGAACGTGTTGGGCGAACATCTGTGCGGCCCGTTCGGAAAACCCTAACTCCGCCCGTTCGATCCGGATCAAGCGGCTCTCATCGCCACGCCGCTAACCCGAATCTCGTCGGATTCATGCGCCGCCGTGTGGGCCTCGGTTTCGCGACTTTCACGAGCCGAGGCACTATTTATGCGCCGCCACCGTGTTGGGATCCTTACCTCGCGCCGCATCCGTCCGTACTCATCACGCGCCGCCCGAGACGCCCGCCGACGACGACTCGCCGAAGTTCCGAAGTCACCCGAAGTTTCTTGCTCCGTTCCGCCGCCGGTCATTCTCGCCGTCGCCGGTACCGTCGGACTCACCTCGTCAAGCAGCGTCGGGGTCACTTCTTCACGCCGGAGGACCACGGAAACGCCGTCGGCTCGTCTTCGTCTCCGTCGCCGAATCAAGAAGCTGCAAGATCGCCGCCGAAGTTCACGAAGCCACAACCGCCACGATCGAGATCCGGCCGGCGAGGTGAGCCCACGTCGCCTTAGGAATAGTGAACTTCATCTTCAATTCTCCACCGTTAGATGCAAATCCGAGGGTCGCCGTATTGCCACGTCGCCGTCATTTGCACGCGAGACGCCGACAACGCAGACCCACACATCGCTGGCACCTTGCACCTCTCATCTGTGCATGAGGCGGCGACAAAGCGGACCCACATGTCATGCGCGTGCGCTTTATTCACACGAGGCGCCGACAAAGACGGGCCCCTTTCGTCGCCGCCACGCCCGTGCGTGTGGCGTCTGGCGACGATCATGCCGGCGTCATGGTGGGACCCACTTGTCGATGAGATAAGCGAAGTCGTCTTGGCGTCACAATGGCGTCATCTCGACGCGTCATCACGAGGCCGTCGGCTGGCGTCGGCAAAACCACGTGTCACTCTCTGGTGGCGACACGTGTCACGGATGACGTAATAATTATTTTCCGAAAAGAAAAATGTTTATTTAATTCGGTTTATTGAATTAAAATGTATTTTGAAACTTCAAATGCTTATAACTTTTGCGTTTTAACTCGATTTGAGTGATTCCAATTTCTATAAATTTGTAAAATTGATATCTTTCTGTTTATGAATTTTAATTGAATTTTTGAGCACTGTTTATCTACTGTTTATTTATTTTATTGTTTTGTGCATACGTTCTGGCGTGACGTTGAAGTCCCCGACGGTTTCGAGGGAGAAGTTCTGACCCAAGAGCAAGCTCAGGAACCAGAACCAGCACTTTTTGAAGGCAAGTTGTGTTTGATCTTGTTGAACCTATTAGAGAAAAATTACTTTGATTTAAACTATTGCATGCTAATTTGATAGAAATGACTGTGAATAAATTTTGGGACTAGTTAAATACCTAGTTGCTGTATGCCACCTTGTCGTATATAATTGTAGGCCATGAATCCTTTGTCACCCTAGGTTATGGATTAATAGTTGGACATTAATAATTTGCCAACATGGGTTAAGTAGACCGAAGTAGTATGCTTAGCCCTGCCACGTGGAAAATTCATGATTTTGGAATACCAAAGCAAATATTGACTTAATGAGATATGGAACGTGTTTTTGTGAATGAGACATGTGTTATTGAGATGATGATGGCACGTGGTGCAATGGTAAAAGAACCGGTGGGAAAAATGATTTAGACGGGGCAAATGGCAAGATTGTTTACGTGGGCCAAGAGTGGCAACTAGGCGGTCGATTTGGTTTTATTGGTTTTGGATAATTGAGATCACACTTGGTTAGTCTTGCCTCGGTCGACTAAGGACTTAACATTGCGAGCATTTGAACTGAGTCCTCCATACAACCACAAGCTCAAGTAATGGGACGGGCTTAAATGAGTAAACTGGGAAATCTATTCTTTGGTCGTCGTGGTGGTGTGGGCCGGAGAAGCGGAATGAGAACTCACATGGCGCAAGAGGGGGCCCTGGTGTGTAACCAGTCCCTCGGTGTTGAAACCTTAGCGAAGCGTCTTGAGTTTAGATGGAACTTTGGAGAGGCCCGTTACGGTTATTTGCCTTGGTGGTATTTGGTGTATCTTGTGGGTAAAGTGTATAACCTCTGCAGAGTGTACAACCTATTGAATAGCCGTGCTCACAGTAATGAGCATCGCTCGCTGATGATTCTGTCAAGGGTTAGATTTTCATGAAAATGAATTGTTTATGGAAAATGCTTGGGGTTGGTAATGAGAACTTGACATAGGATGGAAATATGATTGTGATTAAAATGTTTGTGAAAGCTACTATTCTTATTATTGTTTCTTTGCTTTGCAAATTATTCTTGTTATTCTTAAATCTCAGTCTTGCTCATGAACCATAGCCTATCCTTTGTACTAAGCCATGCATGTAGAATATTAGAATTGAATTCAGTGCATGACTTCTTTGAGTGCTCAAAGTACTCACCCCACAACAACACAACTTCAGTTGAAGAAGAAGCAACCCTCGCTCAGAGGAGGAGTATCGAGGAGGCCGAGCGAACTAGGAGCGAGCCCGATCGGTTACTCGTGGCAAATTGGTTGGCGCCACGTGTTTATTTTATTTCCTTTGCATTTGAATATTTTAATAATCCTTCGCCTGCATGAGGCGTCTTTTGTAACTTGACCATAAGGTCAATCAACTAGTTTAGTATTTAATTAAAGTACTTATTATTTACGTTGGATATGTTTGTGATATGTACCAATGTTGAAGCTGTGTGCACTAGCGTGATCCTGGACTAGTGCTGAAACACAGAGGGTCCGGATTTGCAAATTCGGGTCCCGACAATTTTCCGAATGATTACTCCTTTGGGCTCTACAAAAGCGAGTAGACTTATTTCTGGTCTTACGCTCCATTATATCCAAAATCTTAATAGGATGCTCTTTGTAAGTCAAATCTTCTTGTAATTCGATTGTCTCTAGTGGTGTCCGTTCAGCTGGCACTCTGAGGCATTTCCTAAACTGCGACACACGGAACACATCATGGACTCCTGCTAATGACTAAGGCAACTCCAACTGATACGCAACCTCTTCTCGGTGGGTTAGGATCTTAAATGACCTAACATACCTAGGCGCAAGTTTTCCCTTGACCTGAAACCTTTTTACACCTTTCAAGGGTGTAGCCTTAAGATACACAAAATCATTGGGTTCAAAACTCAATTCACGACGACGATTATCAACATAACTCTCCTGCCTTGACGGTGCTATTTTCAGTCTTTCTCGATCATGGCAACTTGTTCTTGACCTCTCGAGCAACTCAGACCCCAATACGAACGGCTCCCTTACGGGGTTCGG
>JAYEVE010001354.1:0-139616 GCA_036346375.1 Guadua angustifolia
ACATATACATAGAAATCTCACATATACATAGAAACTTTACATATACATAGAAATTTCAAAATTCACTAGAAATTAGAAAATTCACATGATACATATACATTTGACATGATACATATACATTTCAAACTTCACATATACATAGAAATCTCACATATACATAGAAACTTCACATATACATAGAAATTTCAAAATACAACGAAATTAGAATAATTCACATGATACATATACATTTGACATGATACATATATTCTTTAGAATATTATTTGTATTGCATCAATAAAAAATAATGAATCATTTTATTACACACTATCGATTTTCAAAAATAAAATAAGGTTATAAATCCACAACTAGAATGTTAGTAGTCTATTACACAAAAAGAAAGCAAAAGTGATCATTCCATGTCAACAAACCGCGTCACCTCGTAGCTCGGAGTCTCTCGGTATGTATCGTTATGCTCTCTAGCATGACCATGCTTTTGGAACTTGCAGGTCTTGGTCAAGCCAGACCAGAACCTTCTCAACAATTTATGTCGCCGATCGGTTAGCAACGCAGAACGGCATGAACGCAACGCCATACCGCCCTTCGGCGATATTGACAGCCATATAAGGTGCCGTCCGTTGAGAAGGTCTCCGATAGCTTTTGATCAGCACCGCAAGTTCCAAAAGCATGGTCGCCGAGTGCATACGATAATCGAGAGACTCGAGCTACGAGGTGACGTGCTTGGTTGATATGGAATGATCGCTTGCTTTTTGGTGTAATAGACTACTAACATTCTAGTTGTGGATTTATAACCTTATTTTATTTTTTAAAATCATATTAATGTGGAATAAAATGATTCATTATTTTTATTGAGCAAATAAGCAATAATAATTTTTCTCAAGTTATTAGTTGCTTGCCTCCTTGGCCGCCTCGCTAATGACACTGCTAGCTCGTATATACTTGTTATTATCGATCGTTGAACTCATTTCTTCACTAATGGTCATTGTGAGTAGGTATATCAGAAGAGAACCATAGACTAGATAATATCAGTGAACAAAAGACTAGCAATTGAATCAATACCCAGTATGTATAGATTTTGGAACAATTCAAAAACTAAGTACACATACAGACAGGAGATAAACAATCATCTGAATCCATCGATTAAGTCGAGTGCCAACAGATAAACAAGATTATTGATTGAACTACTAATCTTTGAGTAATAAAGTTTATCTATTCTACGTGAACACACAGAAAGGGCAACAACACTAACGAAGCAAGCCGACTAGCCAACAAAAACAACTCTTGATCGCTTATCAAGCAATGAAATTAAACAACCCTTTCTAGCATGTAGTTCTATCGGTTCAAGGCCCAAATCACGAGAATAATGAGCGAAGGCAAAGAATAAAGCACTTGCTACATGGTGATAAAAAGCACAAAAAGGCTCTTTCGGCTACTCAATTTGTTAAGATGAGCCAATATGGATCCAAAGAAGAGATAATTTGTAATGGAACCGTGTGTAAGAAAACACAAGTGATGACACGTAAGTAGGTAGATGGACATATATGCAAGGGCGAGCTCATCTCCTCGCCACTAGTCATCCAAAATATCATACCATGAGATCCTAAGTTCCTAACCCATACCTGATATCATTGCATCTATAACACATTCCCAACACATCAGAGAGAGCTGAGAATCTTCACATACAATGTATTGTTATGAATTATCTTAAACACCTCCAATCTTCTAACCTCCATGCCTTTCAGATATGGCTCTAGAATTTGGCATTTCTTAACACTTTACAGCATTTATATATCCACTAAACAATAAAAATCTCAATGGATGAATGGTAAATGTTAAGGCAGTATAGCTAGGCACGTTAAACCTAGAAATGGAACATCACGTTTGTAACACCCTAGCGCCAAATGCACCGCGAATGCTACCAAAAGACCCTAAATGATGCTTACAACACTCCGGAACCATACTAGTCCAGAGTGTCCCCAGAAAGACCCAAGAAGTAAAACTCGACAAAGAAGTTCAATTGAACTATGAACATCAACTAACGAGTCACTAACCTTCTACCTCTAATAAAAGGTTGAAACCTAGCTTGAAACCCTTTCTAATCGATTTAAAGCTAAGTCACCAAATTTAGAAAATTCGGCATGACCTCTCTAGAATTTAGGACATCCACTCATGACGGAAAGCAAAGCAGGTATGATACCATTCTAGCAAGTCCTTAGTTAATCAATCACACACCAACAGAAATTAATAAATTTCATCATGATGAACACTAAATTACAATTACATTAATTACATCCAGATGTGACAAATTGGTTAAATGAATTTGCTGGAGACCGCAGTCATGCTCGTGTTACTACTCCCAACCCGACGAATCAGCTTCAAGGTACCTAAAACAGGAGGCAAATAAGCGTGAGTCCAAGACTCGACAAAAAGTGCAGAACAATAAACGCATAACCGAATCAAGCGAAATACCAATACTTTCAAACGTAACATATTCAAATACTTGACTGAACTGGGTAAATAAATGAACCGGAAACTGATTCCAAATACTACAACCATCTCAAGAATTATTTAAACTTACTCATACCTCGATAGCTACCTTTGGATGAGTCCACGACTCAATCCTCAACCTACAATTGCCATTAGCTCCACGATTAACCATTAACTGGCTCGATTCGTTGCCTTCAATGATCAGGTGCACAAAACATTCAAAAGAAGATCCTCATATCCATACATCATTGTTAATGCAATGCATATGCAAATATGCCATACAAAAACAAAATCTCATATCCATACAACACAGTCCACTCATTTAAACATGTTTCATCATTGTCGATGCAATGCATATGCAAATATGCCATACAAAGGCAGCATCTCACATCCATACATCACAATCAACTCAATAAACATGATTCATCATTGTCAATGCAATGCATATTTCACAATTCTCATGCATATGATGCATCATGCATGTCTCATCTCCTCTTTTAGCACATACCGGGGTAGGGTGAGTGCACACCCATCGGTGTGCACCTCTCATTCCCCTTCCACCCCGTGGTGGAGGGTGCCTACTCTTACTGACTCGCTCCCATACAACCATGTGTACGGGACTACGAGGTAGGACTTTCGTACTCACTACATGTGAGCACAGAGGCCCGCATCAGAATGGGTCGCCCCTTCCATCATGAATGCACAAATGCAATTTGTCATAAATAAATTTGCAACTACATTCATTTCTCATATTTGTATAGCCATAGCCAAATACATAAACATCAGCCACTTCTCACATCCAGAAATTTCCATCCCATTCTCAACGCTCATAATCACATTCTCAACACTCAAAATCACAGTCTCAACGCTCATAATCATACTCACATCACCAATTCTCGAGTAATTACTAATTCCATTTATCTTGATCATAAATCAAATCATTTTCACAATCCAATTCCATACTTTCAATGTTCTCACTAGCCTATCAAACTAGTGAACTCGAATATGAAAGTAAAATTTAGCAAGATGTCATCCCAAACATCTAGGCGAAATCCATTAAACATACTTTATAACAATCAATCGGGGATGCGGCATAAGTTCATAATGGCAAGGCATATGAAGTTCATCAAACAAATCATAACACGTTCAAACAAAGATGCACATGTATCGGATTACTTACCCTTTTCATCAAAAGATAATAACCTTACTAGACGTGCTTATAAACACGAATGCAACTATAGCGTAAGCATATACATAACACAAGCAATCAACTAGATACCATATAAGAGATATACGGGTTACACTTGCATATAAACTCGTTTTAAATAAAAGCATAACCAATTAACCATACTCATTCATCATATCGCATGCAAAATCAAACATGGCAATATTAAAGTAACACATGGATAACTGTATTATTATAATGCCTAGTGGCCACCTAAGCCACAACCGATACAATGCACTTGCCTTTAACCTCGGTGATGAATTAACGGTCCATTGCAGCGCTAGAAACCACCAACCCTCAAAGAAAATCCTTGGAGGACAAAAGGGAGGTGCGGAGTGCTGCATCGGCCGGGAAGAGGAGTCACGAGTCCTCAGCTGTAGCTAGGCGGCGGCCGCCGGGCAGGCGCATGGAGGGCTACGTCGGGGAGAGGAAGCACAGACCAGCACTACGCTAGCGATCTTGTTCTTTGCTTCGTTGAGCAGGCTGGCAGCGGGAGAGGAAGCGCAGGAGGAGCCACCCGCCGGGAGGAGCTTCGCCCGGCGAGGGAGGCCGAGCGAGCTCACGCTCTTGCATCGGCCTCGGTGGAGAATCTTCAGAAGGAAGTCGGCAGTGAGCAGGAGGAGGCGCCGGTTCTAGAGGCCGGGAAGGCGCGATGATGCTGGCTGGCTCGAGAGGAAGCCGGCCGTGGGAAAAATCGAGCAGAGGAGAGGAAAATCGACCTCCAAGCAAATGACCACACATAAGGAAAGGGAGAGAGAGGGTAGGTGAGGGAGGTGAAATCCCAAAAAAAGCCGCCTCCTACAAATAAAAATCCAACTTTTAACCCTTAGTGCGAACCAATTACATCTCAATTCTTGGAGTGAAATGACAATTTGTCAAGAAAAGACACTTACCGCCAAACAAAACAACTCGAAAGATACCTCATCCGACAACTAGGAAATTCCAAAACCTTTATTAACTGACATCAAAAGCGCGACGATAAATATTTTTCCTTGAATACAAATTCTTAAATCACGAAGGTGGAATCATTACCGACCAAAAACCACGGCAAAAAAATTCACGGTATTACAACATTCTAGGAAACTAGTACTTGATTCATAGGCTAATACAATTGCTATGTGAGATTTCACCTTAACCTAGTTTAGGATTAGTTAACCCTCGTGTGGCATTCATTTCCATATCCCGATGAGGATGGCAAACCGAATCAATCCCCAAGGTGAACATACATTGTACCGGACCGAGGAGGACGGCGATAAGGTCGTCGGAGGTGAGGATGGCTAGAGATGACTGGCGCAGTGGGGTCGTCGAGGCGAGGCGTCGAGGCGGGGCATTTGATGGCTTCTGCAGCGGAGGCGAGGCAGCGGCGTGGGGTCGCCGGAGGTGAGGAGGACGGCAAGCCGGTGGGGTCGTTGGAGGCGAGGAGGTCGTCGGAGGTCTTTGCAAACAAGCGGAGGAGGAGGAGATTGGGGAACAATGGCGGGAGTAGCAAAAATTGGGGAAGAAGGAGGCGGCGGGAGGATTTATAGGTGCACCATCGGTCCGGTTGGTGTATTCAGCAGGATCGATGTGAATCATCGATCCGGTTGGATACACCAACCGAGGACCGATCGATTGAATACACCAACTTGATCGATGGCTCGACTTTTGCTCAGAGGAGCCCTAGATTTCTTTTTTATTTATTTGTGGGAGCCCTAGGCACTATCGGTCCCGTTTCGTGTGTTCAACCGGACTGATGTCTCGATCTTGATCATTCGTCTTCGATGCATCATCAGTAATGAAAGCAGGCGTTTCATTTCCCAATACAAATTGTGCCTATAAGAACAGATGAAGCAATTTTCGATGCCATCATCGTGAGAAAAACACTCAAATGCCATAAGCTCCACCCCACCGATAGTTCCTCCTCCAATGGCTCCGAAAAACTGCTCCTCCAATAGCTCCACCCCACCGACACCGCCACCTCCGCCCAAACTCGCTGGCATGATCATGCGCCAATGGCTGTGGCGCTACGCCGGCGCCATCTCCACGGCTGCTCCGCTTCCTTCGACCGGCGCCTCCGCCTCCACCCGCGCCCTTCCGATTGACACCGCCTCCACCCGTGCCCCTCCGGCCACCTCCGCCTCCACCCTCGCCGGGAAGAAGCGTCCCACGCCTCCACCGTCGCAAATAAATTTAAATTTATTCTTTTCCACATGACTATTGCCGTTTGAAGATCCCAAACTCCATGATTTCCATGCACCATTCTCCCCCCAACTACGTGCAACCAAACCTCATCATTCATCGATCGATGGAACTAAAACCTAAATTTAAGCTAGATTCACACATTAAATGCGAGCTACATTATAATCCAAGCAAATTCTAAGCTTACACAACAAGTTTTTGTATCCTATTTAAAAAGATCAAGTTAGATCTCTACATTCATAATCTTTCATCAATCATGGGAAAAGATCAATTTTTTTTTCATAATTCAAGCAAAAAAGAGGCTCCATTTAACACCAAATGATGTGAGGAATAATGTTACTAACCTTAGTTACCTTGGTTGCGAGTAAAATGACCAAAATTTTGAAATTTGGGCAGCACCTCCCACTACATTCATAATCTTTCATCAATCATGGGAAAAGATCAAATTTTCTTCATAATTCAAGCAAAAAAGAGGCTCCATTTATCACCAAATGAAGTGAGGAATGATGTTACTAACCTTGGTTACCTTGGTTGCAAGTAAAATGACCAAAATTTTAAAATTTAGGCAGCACCTCCCTCTACATTCATAATCTTTCATCAATCATGGGGAAAAAATCAAATTTTCTTCATAATTCAAGCAAAAAGAGGCTCCATTTAACACCAAATGAAGTGACAAATGATGTTACTAACCTTAGTTACTTTGGTTGCGAGTAAAATGACCAAAATTTTGAAATTTGGGCAGCACCTCCCCTCCCTTGAAGCTCTTGGCCGAAGCTCCACTGTTCTTTTCGCGCCTTTGAAATGATCTTGGTGCAGCGAGCGGAGGAGGAAGAAGTTTAAATTGGAACCTAGTAGACATAGTAGCGGTTGGAAACACGAACCGGTACTGATGATCTAACATCAGTTCCAGTTAGTGTCATGAACGATACTAATGAGACCCCGCTAAATAGTACCGGTTCGTAACACGAACCGGTACTGATGTTATGTCATCAATACCGGTTGGTGCTTTGAACCGTCTTGAACCGCCTCCGTGACCCTATTGCCGTTGAACGGGGCTATTGTAATTATCGGTCCCGGGTTTAGCCTTAACCGCACCGATGGGCGGTATTAAAGGTCGGTTCTCTAGTAGTGGCTATTTCTATGTGTACGGTGGTGGCAACCAGAAGGGGTTGAATACCAGCTTCAAATTTCCCCCTAGTGTACTCACTTCGCGCCGACACAGTAGATACTGAAAAGCTAGGAAAGATGAAAACATACGCAGAGAAAACACGGCGAAAAACCAAGACGAAAGAACGCTTCTTGCTAAAACACCCTCGGCGAGATAATCTTGCGCTTAGCGGATGATCCGCTCTTGGAGGATGACCGGTAGCAGCACACAAAACAAGGACCAAAGAAGATACTTTTTACCATAGTTGAGATGTATAGAAATTTTAGGATACTGTATACTTAACTAACAAAAAGTACAAATTAAATTTAGCCCTTCACTTACAAGGGGTAATATAGTCTTTGTGTTTATATCCTAGATTATCCGTAAGGCCATTCTCGATGGGAGTTTCAAGCGAGTTTCATTCTCATTAAATGACATGACACATTATTATGTTTGGTGACATAGCAAGGTAATTATGAAGAGAGAGATAGAGAGAGTTTCATCTAAATGAAACCTGAGATACACGGTTACCTAGACAAAAACTGATATGGCACTCTTGAAAACTGAGAAATAAATCATGCACTGGTAATGGCCTAATATACAAATACGAAGTCACCGCCTAATCCAATAAAAACCGGTGAGCTAATTAAGGCCCTGTTTGGGAGAGCTCTAGCTCCCAGTTTCAACTCAGATCTGAAACTTATAGACTAAAGTAAAGTGAATTAAGTTTATATTTTTAGTCTAAAATATAAACAAGATGATCTACCTAAACACTCTTAATGTATCCACAGGTCGGCTCCATAAATTTCGGAGCTAGACATACCCTGCTCCACCAACTCCTGATTTTAGTGGGCTGAGCTATCCAAACGCCCCTAATATTTATGGCGGTCGACCACGAGCCATGTGTTTACAATATTTTCAACTTTTTTGGCAATTTTCCCCAATTTTCCTTGATTTTATTTCTATTTTTCAATTAGTTGCTAATTTTCCGTGAATATCGATTAAAAACCATGGCAAACTGGTCGATTTTTGAGCTTAATAACCGGTTTTCGAGATTTTCTCACCGGTATGACCTCTGATTTGAATTCTATTTAACTTTATAAACCATTTGATTTTTCTCAACTTTTAAACTATTTTTGACAAAAATCGCTATAGTCGAATCTTCGATTTTCCCAGCCAGTCCATACACATCGACCAGAAAGTAAAATCGATGTGCACCTACGGAAGAAAATCGAGCCACAGAAAGAAAATGAGAGCTGTACGTGCCTACGTTATATATCTAGGAAAAAGTGCAGGGAACGGAAGTACAAAAGGCAGAAATGGTGAGACAAGAGTAAAAAGAAAATGGAAAAAAAGTAGAAAGAGAAAGGCCCCAATAAATTCGCCACTCCTTCCCAGTTCCATTTTCCAGTTGCCTGTGCACCTTCCCTAGCCTCCGGCAGCTCGGCAGCCACTTCCTTTACCTCGGATGTTACTATGTTGAACTGTATAGTACTGTTCCTGCAAGCTAGGCCCATGCGTTAGTCCAACGGAAAATAATGAATCTGACTGCTGGACCCTACCTGTTAGCCAAACATGTATTTTCTCATGAATTTCCTTTAGAAAGAAAATTATAGAAATCAAATGAGAATTCTGGCACAGTGTTTTCCTTCTCACTTTCTTTAGTTTCCCCTCGTCAAAACTTTTGATGGCCCATTTTCCCTCATGCAAACTGTGATTGACCCCATTTCTATCTCTAAGTTTTTCTAAATTAAAGATCTTTCTTACAGTCAGTTTTTCTGTGATCTTTGGATTTTATTTGGAATTTCGTGTCATTTGTATTTCTTTTTGGATTTTATTTTGAATTTTGTGATTTTTTGTTTTTATTTGAATTAAAGTTCTCTTGTTTAGAAAACAACGCAGCTATACATCTTACGAGAATCCAGAGCAGGACCAAGTGATCAACGAGCAAGGCAAATACCCTCTTGATCATGTTGATCCTAGTTTTCAAATACTATCTTGTTTGCATTTTATACTATTTGTGCATGCTTTATTTAAAGAAAATTTCTATAATTGTGTATAGAATATGTAGTAATGGTCAAGGCAAAGATAGACAGTGGTTGCACGTGTTTACGTGTTTGATATCGCAACGATCAACATTAAGCAATAATTATAGAGAAGTAGAAGATAACTATGTGGACAATATTGCATTGGAAGGGGTAGCAGTTGAAAGGGATTGATTAAGAATTAGACTTGTTGTTGGAGGTTGAAGTAAGAAAATTGTAGTAGCAAAAAGAGATAGAAGATACACGTTTCAGTGAGCAGTTGGCATGTGAGGAAAGGTAGGTTCAATGTAGATTGTCCATAGTTCATCGGTGTATGCTACTCTAATACCATGCAACTAATCTGATAATTTGATGTACACATCATCAACATATTGATTGAGATTATATAGAGATACATATACATGCATACATTTTTAGAAGAATAAATAATAGAGGAAGAATAGAGACGTACAGCTGTATGATCTATGTATGATAGAGAATGGTTCGTTTCTAAGAATCTAACAATTTACTAAGCAATGATTTTCTCCCATCAAAACTCAAATTTCAGTTCGTTCCTCAAGTTTTACTTTCCTTCAAGCTGCTATTATCATTTATAATATTGATAATAACTTAAAATCTAAATAATCTACAAGATTAGTAAATATATTCTCAAGCATCTAAATTATATTATTTGATAATACAAACTTTGAAGCAAATCTAGGTGTGCAAATGTCCAAGCCACCTGCTAGTTTTTTATAAAACAAACAACATTTAAAATACAGGCGCTGTGGATTAAACTATAATTCCCTTGATTTTTAAATCGCAATTGTGCTGCTATATATTATTTGAGGCGGGAACGGTGGGCAAGTAGCCCAAGCCCACCTGAACTCGATGTATTTAACTTCAAAACTTAATCGTTAATAAAGGTTAGTTCCGCTGAGCGGTTGCCAACAAAATACATTAGTCGAGATAGAGAAGGGAAAAGTATGAAATACCCTCGCGCTGGCCTTATTAGTCTGCGCGTGAAAAGATGTGAATCACCAGCTATTATGAGGGTCAGACATGACTTTTCTAAGAAATTAGCCCAACCATTAGCCATATATCCAAACAGCCCTGAGTTTATTTTAAATGGGCTAATTATTAACTAGCTAACAATTAGCTATAGCCATTAGCCAGCTAACAATTAGTTTTAGCCCATCCAAACATGGCCTAAGAATTACCTCAGTGCCATCCTATTATTTTTTTAAAAAAATCAACTTTATTTGTTTGGTCAATGAAAACTATGCAAGTACTGAACTTCATTTGTTATTATATTTCGAATATCAAAAAGAGAAAGAACATAAATGTTACTGTTTCTTGTAAGAATTTTATAAATTTACTGGAGTGCCATCATGATTTAAAATTTTTATGAGATCTTTAAAATTTTCTTATCACCCTTCTATAAAATTTTCAAAAATTTTAAACCTATTTTATCAATAAAGAAAATCTATGCATTGATCATCAAGCTTTTATCGGGACGTAGCTTGCCAGAATTTTTGGAACTTTTTGAAGTTTGATAATCATATAAAACTTTTGAAAAATATTAGTGATACATAAGGACCATCCACAAAAATGTTCAAAAATTTTCAACGTGGTTTGGACCATTTTTCAATTTGTTCAAATTTGGTGGTAAGGCTTTTATCGGACAGATAGCACTGTCCAAATTTTAAAAATTCTTGAAGCTTGATAACCATCTGAAAATTTTATTAAAACATTAGTGATGCATCAAAACCATGCACAAAAATTTCAAAATTTTATAACGTGGTTTGTACCATTTTCATTCGGTTCAAACTTGTGGGTCAACGTTTTATCGGGATAGTAGCAATGTTGAATTTTCAAAAATTCACAGATTTCATAATCGCTGAAAATTTTATGAGAACATCTCGATGTGTCAGGAACCTTAAAAAAATTAATTTTTTTGACATCGTTTAAACCATTTTTCGATCAGTTGAATTTTGCTAAAATTTCGGATTTTTGACAGAAATTTCGGCAATAAAAAACCAAATTTAAATTTTTATTTTTGAATTTTGAACGGATTTCGTCCGAAACAACGAAATTTTGGATTTCGGCCACCAACAAATTTTATCCACAACGAAATTCGAATCCTTAGGTCGATGTCCTCCTCCACCCCCAGGCTGAAAGGACAGTCGTGATCATCAACGCATCCGTGGCGGAATAAGAGATTTTTTTTTCTTGTCTTCCGGTGCCGCATGTTGGAACACAAAAAAAGAAGAACAAAAAATACTAAAAAACCGCGGCCAAGAAGGACTTGAACTCGGGATCTGCCGATTCACCAGGCAGCACACAAAACAAATGAGCTATCTACTCTTTTATGATTACATTACTTCTTCTATTTTTTTTACTCGGTTCCAACAATCTTCTCCACCGAAATCTTCTTGTTTTGAGAAGTAGAGGATTTCTGCCTTGCCGCAAGGAAGTTCTGAACAAAACTTTGCTCTCGGCAAACTCTGTTTCGTTGATTCAGGGGCGTATTGTCTGAAGAAGGAACAGAGTCTGGCCTTATTGTTCCAACACCGCATGGTCCAAAAGAAAACTTGAACCTTTTTTGGTGCGAAGTTTTCCCAATTGAACTCTTGCAGAGGAATGCCGCAATTTGAGCTTTGAATCATGCGATAGATCGAGGCTACTCTGAGTTATTCTTAATTGCCGCAAGGGATGTATTTGATCGCCTTAAGAGTCCGAGATCATGTCAGGATGGAGTTGCAAAGACAGGATCCCCAACTCCTCCCTAGCCACTGAAGAAAGTCGGACTTGGAGGGGAAGGGATAGGTGCCCGGAGGCCAAGGCATCGGCGACTGACATCCCCGGATTGGTGCAGTGGGAGTAGAGAGCCTGGAAGGCATGTTGTAGAGGTCCTGAAGTGGTCCGATTGTCCTGCCACATGGAAGTCGCCATGCCGTCACCGATCGAAACCGCTGTGAGCAGTATTCTAAAAGTTATCCGCCTAGGTGCTAGGCGATACCCTCTCGCCTCACCGTCTTAACCGATTTAACCCGCCTAACCTCTTTTGTCTAGGCCTGCCTAATCGGTGATTTGGTGATTGCCTGCCACTAGTCAGACGGCAGATCAGCACTTGGCGCCTTAACAAACACTCGCAGTAAGCAACCAATAGCAAGGGATGAGCTGTGTGATTATGCACCAGCAATGAGTAGTTTCAAGGGTGCTGCTAGTTTTATTAACATAGGATATTTGAGACGTTGGTACGGTATACATATTATTTTTTGAATTTAGGTTAGGAGTCCTAGCATTCATTATTAAAAGAAAGCGAGCACCAGCGTCAAGCCGAGGCTTAAGAGCATCTCCAACAGTTTCCAATAATTTGATTCCCAAAAAACTTGGATTGGGAGCTTTCTAAAAGTTTTTGGGTCTAGAAAAAAGGTCATACTCTAACAATTCCCATTTTTTCCTCAAAAATGCTAGGATGATATGCCTTCTCTTCCATTCCATTCTCTGAATAAAAAAAGGTGCATCCATACAAACGAACCAGGAATGCAAAATTTTGATTAACAAAAGAAGCCGCGTCTACTGGTGATTACTAGATACAAAAAGCTTCACCAAATCTTGGCGTGGAGGATGTCCTCTCCGGCGGCGCCGTCGGTTTCGTTCCCCGCGATCTGATCGAGCACGAGGACGATCCCCATAGCGAACGCCGCGTCGAACCCGGCGCTGACCCGCAACACGAACACGTCCCTGCCCATCACCACCCGCGCCCCCTCGTCCACTTTCCTCCTAATATCCGCCACCACCACCTCCTTTCCTGCCTCGCCCTTGGGCACCACCACGCGGCAGCAGCGCCAGGGAAGGAGCCGTCGACGCGGAGCTCGGTGTTGCGGCGCGGGCGAGGAGGAGGAGCTTCGATGTGGCGCCGCAGAGGATGGGACGACCTGTGGGCGGAGAAGAGGGCCGCCGTCGGCGTGGGCCGAGGAAGCCCTCCAGCGGTGGTGGAGAGCAGGCGGCGGCGCCGACGGTGAGGAGGGCCTCCCAGCGGGCCGAGGAGGAGCTTCGCCGGTGAGGCGGCGCCCCACCATGGCCGCGGCCGTGGTGTCGGCTGAAGGCGAGGCCGCCGGTCGCGGTGGTCGAGGCATGGCCGTCGCCCGGAGAAGTGGGAGGTCGTGCGCACCGTGAGCAGTCGCAAAATCTGATGTGTGCCTCGGGCTGCAGGGCGGAGGCGCGAAGAAAGCCCGCGCAGCTTGATTTGGCCGCGGGAGGGTGAGAAACTTCGATTGGGAGCGCTGAGACCGTGCGGAAAAATGAGGCTCTCGGGATGGCGTTTAGGGCGAGCGAAAATATTGGGAGGAGGAATGAGGAGCTGTTGGAGTCCATTTTTTCTCAATCAATCCCTAAATCACATTTTAGGAATGGTTTTTAGGTACTATTGGAGATGCTCTAAACCCTGGTGAACGAGGACACAACTAGTGCACTTAGCCAACACCTTTGGTCAGTTCTCACGGTATATATATTGTAACATCCCAAAATTTCAGCTTTTTAATTAAATAATATTATTTTATTGCTATTTATGATTTCTATGATTTTTCGGATTTATTTGGATTTTACTCGAATTTATTGGAATTAATTTGAATTTAATAATATTTCTTTCAATCAAAGAATAATTAAAAATACATAAAGTTAAAATAAAGTTTTTATAAAAATATTTTATTTAAATCCAGAATAGCTCAAAATATTTATGGGAATTTTATGGAATTTTAGAGTATTTATAAAGCCTCAAATAAATCAAAACGATTTATGGAATTAATTTAAAAGGAAAATCCGAAGTAAATTAGGAATAAACAGTAATGGGCCCGGCCCATGCACTGTGCGGCCCGACGGGTTTTAAGTGGATTGAATGCCGACCGTTGGATCAAGATCCAACGGCCTTCGTCACGCCGCGCCCGAATAGGAAACCCTAAACAATCCGGCCGTTGGATGAGCATCAGACGGCTCGTGTTCGTCGTCTTCAACCAGGACACTGCCGCCGCCGTCTCCGAGTCCGGCTCGTCCCCGCCGAGACTTTCCTTGGATTGCGCGCCCCCGCCGAGTATAAAAGCAAACCCCGAGCACCCCTTGATGACCACACCTTAGCGCCGCGCCTTTTCCCTCGCGCATCATCGCCGGAGAGTCACCGTAGCAGCCGCACGCCGTCGCCGGAGTTGCCGAAGCTTGGCGCCGCGTCTGCGCCGTCGCCGAGGACTCCATCCGCCGCACCGGTACCAGATTCGGATTCCTCACCACGTGACGCGTCGGAATCACCACTTCCTCGCGTCGGAGCTGCGCCGGAGCGTCGTTCGGGTGGTCGTCGTCCCCAGCGCCGGCCGCCAGCACCACCGCACGTTCATTGCCGCTCGGAAAGCTTCGGGAGCCGTCGGATCGCCATCGGACGCCCGAGATTAGGCCACGTCGCCAATTGAGGTGAGTTGTTAGTTCGTTGACGCGTGTCGCCACGTAGGCCGTATTGCTGACTTAGCGATGAGGTGGCGTCGCGTGTAATCTTCGTCGGTAGCATGCGTCGCACACATGTGGACGATCACGGGACCCGATCATCGAGGAGACGAGCTCACCCGAGCCACGTGTCAGTCAGAGAAAAATCGGGATTTTTCCGTATAAAAATAATTCGCTAAATTCAGAATTTATATTTTTAGGGTATTTTCAGGATTTTTAAACTTCAACACCTCATAACTTTCGCATTCGAACTCGGATTGAGGTGATTCAAATTCCTAAAAATTTGTAAAATTGAGATCTTTCTAATGGTGGCTTTTATTTGAATTTTTGAATTTGTTTGCTCTATGATTTTGGTTTTATTTGTTTTCTCTCTCGATTAGCAGAGCGTTGAATTGTGCGAGGCTTGGAAGGGATTTCACAACTCAGGAATTATTCTCAGATCAGGAACAGGAGCTTAACGAAGGCAAGTTGTGCTTTGATCATGTTGCACCCATAAATTAGATTGCATGCTATTTTGATTTACTTTAGCACTTGTTATTTTATGTGTACAAAGGATTTTAACATAAGTTTGGGATTAGCTATCATACCTTTTGAATTATACCCTACCTTGCTAGTTGTATGCCATGATCCACTTGTTACCCTAGGTTGGTTAATTATAGTTGGTTAATATTGAAATCAACATGGATGGTTAGACCGGATTAGAATGCTTAGCCATGCCACGTCATCACATGATCATGGAGTATTGCTTAATAATCTTGACTAATGGATTATGGAACAATGATGATAACTTGTGGGCCATGTGTGGTCGCACAAAGAGATTGAGTTGTTGTGACAATGAGTCCATAGCGATGTTGATTTGTGAAGAGCACGTGGTGCTTGGTAACCAACCGGGAGGTAATCACTTTAGATTAGAGCAAGGGGGCAAGGATGCCAGGGTGGGCCCGATGGGCGAGAAAGGGTATGTGTATGTCTTGCTTTAATCAATCTTAAGGACTTAACCTTGCGAGCCTTTGACTGAGTCAAACTTGCGACCACACGTCTGTTATGGGGCGACCTAGTGACTAATTTGCAAATGCTTAACTTAAGTGCTATCTTGGTGGTGTGAGTCGGGTATTACGGAGGAAACTCACATGGCGCAAGAGGGGGCCCTGTTGCGATGGTTTTAGCCCTTCGTGTTGAAACCTTAGCGGGTAGCTTTGGGTTAAGAGGATGCATTGTAAAGGCTTTGTTATAATCGTTCGCCTGTGTGGTGCATGGTTATATCGTGTGGGTAAAGTGCATAACCTCTGCAGAGTGTACAATCTATTCGGATAGCCGTGCTCACGGTATTGAGCAATGCTCGGGAATTACAGTCAAGGGGTAGTTAATTAAAACTTGTCAACTGGGTGGGATGGCAGGATGCCATATGGATAATGGAGCTTGATTTAGGATGGAGAACTTGGGTTTGATTTGAGAAACAATGGAATCTACTTACTTGTTATTATTTGTTTTACTGTCTTTTCAATCTATGTACTGTATTGCTCTAAAATGCTGCTTTACTGCTTATGAGCCACTCAGCCATTCCTTTGGAATAAGCCTGCATATAGTTATAATAGAATTGCATTCTGTGCACAACTTGTTGAGTACGTGTTGGTGTACTCACCCTTGCTTAACAACCAACAACAGTGGAGGAGTCTTCGCTTGTGCTTGAGGAGGACTTTCGGTGGGCGCGAGTCACTAGGCCAAGCCTTGTCGATTCGCTTTGTGGTGTCTTGATGAGTCACTCGTCTTCTCGATTTTCCATTGCATTTGTCTTATTTTATCTTAGTCTTGCCCTATGAGGCCGAATAAATGTAAGTGATCATAAGATCATACACTAGTTACATTAAATAAATGAAGTCTTATTGTTATTATCGTTGTGTGTGATGTGATGCTTACCGATGTTAAGCCGTGTGCACTAGCATTGATCACAGGAATAGTGCGGCATACACGGTGGATCCGAATTGGTAAATTCGGGTCACTACTGAAGGTGGTATCGAGCATCTTGTTGTATGAGTCTTGGCCCTAGTTGATAGAGAGTCCAAAGCTATTTTCTAAAAGAAAAACCTAAATTGAATTAATACAACATCCTTGACTCGTCTTATTCTCTACTCCTTACCTTTGCTGGAAATTTACCCCAAATTTTTCGAGAGACCGTTTGAAGATTGAGGACTTATCTATTTCCTTTTGAATAGATGAGGATGGTCCAAGAGTACGGAGAGCATGAAGGAGGCTACACCGCAGAACTATGGCGCATGATGAGGATGCTCGGAGGCTTCGACAGGCCGATCTACCGAGGGGAGACCATAGTACGTGCCGGACTTGACATGGGCTGGAGAGTTCATATTACGATCTACGCACGAGCAAGAGCAAGAGGCAATCGTACCATCCGCATCATCATCAGGAGATCTACGCCCGAGGCCGGGATTCAAGCAGCAGCACGTTTGGCGATGAGACAACTTGCTCGCACCTACCCCCGAGAGTTGGAAGGCACTGTGTTTCGTCATCATCCACGCCGGGACAACCATTATGATCGGGAGCCAATAAGAGAGGAGAATGCCACGATAAACACCTAGGCCGATATGTCATCGCCAGGAGGGCGCCCTTGATGATATGGCCCTGGAGCTGCGAAGAGCCCGAGAGGAGGCCCAAAAGGAGAAGACTCAGCTACGGGAGGTTCTAGCTCAATCTCTTCAAAAGGTCTGTGAGTTGGAGGAAGAATTATATGGATCTGAGCCAGAGCCGGAGATGGAGCTACACGACCCGACCGGAGGCAGATCCGAGTCCGACTTCAGCGGACGAGACTTAGGATTAAGTTGAGACTCGAATGATGGGTCACGTCCATAAAATAGCGTACCAATGGTAATAGGCGTTAAGGTTGAGTGTTTAGTTTGGATTTTATTGGTTGTTGAGTGTGCGATATCGTTGCAAAGCTTTTAGGCTTATGTAAGCAACCATACCAAGTTATGCAATAAATTAATAAAGTTGTTTATTTTGGGTTAAACCTATCCGCCCGCTTTAGAGATTCTTATATCTCATCATGCTACTTCTACTCCTCCTAACCCCAAAACAGATGGTGAATACTGTGGGAACAATGGAGCGTCCGGAAGTGGCCTTCACGAATGATAACCCCAATGATGGAGCATACCGCAGCCAAAGCACCACCAAGAGATATGCGAGAACATGGGAGCTTTTACGGCGGCACAGACTCGGTGATCCGAACAATGATGCGACAAATGCAAAAATGCGAACATGGCGTGTCAAAGCTGCCGAACAGCAAACAAGGCAACAATGGGCCACGAACTACTCCAAGTTGGCTGATTTCATGAGGACTCGCCCTTCGACATTTTCAGGCAATGTCAATCCATTAGAGGCCGATGGTGGTTAAGAACCATGGAGAAAAAGCTGCACATCACGCAATGTGAGGGTAATGAGAAGGTGCTATATGCTTCGCACTGAGTTGGAAGGAACTGCGAGAATGGTGGGAGAACTCTTGCTTGCGCATGAAACCCCGCAGAGATCACATGGGAGGAATTTTCAAATGCTTTTCGCCCGATATCATGTGCGGAAGGAATGATGGACCTCAACAAGGAGGAGTTTAGGGCTTTGAAGCAAGGAGGCGGTCGGTGGTGAGTATCTAAATAAGTTTACTCGGTTGTACGCTATGCACCGAGGATGTAGCTCTGAGATAAGGCCAGCGATCACGCTTTCTCAAAGGGTGAACTTCAGATGCGAGTGGGATTGATTACCCACACTTTCCCGACTTTCGGGAGTTGGTTAATAAGGCTTTGATCCTTGAGGATAAGCGCAAGGAGTTGGGAGAAGACCGCATAGCGCTTGGATGGCTAGTCGGTAGGGTGGCCGAATCATCTCAGGTTGAGGATGACGCCTCAGCAGTTTGCCAGGATTCAGCCTCAGTTGCCGAATAGGGCACCAGTTATGACACCTCGCCTCGCTAGTCAGAATTTTCAGACTCCGGCGCCAATGGGCAATGCAGGTTCAGGTAATCAACAGTCTGATGCTAAAAGATGCTTTGCATGCCATGAGCTTGGGCATTTTGCCAACAAGTGTCCGAAGAAGGGAGGAATCACTTTAGTCCGCTTCAACTTGAGCAACACCCTAGCTAAAACCCCAGTGCCAGGAGGAAACCGAGCGCCAGTACAACCGGGAGCATCGCCTCAAACAACCGTGCGCGGGAGGATCAACCACATCACTACTGATGGAGCTGGGAGGCATCGGATGTCATCTTTGGGTAAGTTCCTAGTTAACTTCAAGCATCAGGCTACAGCTTTTATTTGATTACGAGCTTCAGCATTCATTCGTTTCTCGGAGTTTTCTTTGTGAAGAATGGATTTCTTGTCGTAAATCTTAAATGTGTGCTTTTAGTCCAAACCCTAGGATCGGAACTTCAATCTAACCTTGGGTGTTTAGGAGTTAAATTGCTTATGAATGGGATAGAGTTCCTAGCGAATCTCATCTTGTTAGATACCCAAACCTTAGATGTTATCTTAGAAATGGATTGGCTAACAAAGCACAAGGCTGTTTTGGATTGTGGCCAAAGAATGGTGACCTTAGAAAACCCTAATGGTGAGAAGGTGGAAGTGAGTGCTACCGCAGTTCGTGATGGTCAGTTGATGGTCAACTGTGTGAAGGTGGTTAATTTGGAGGATATACCAGTGGTTAGAGATTATCCGGAAGTATTTTCTGAGGATTTACCAAGCATGCCGCCAGATCGGGACATCGAGTTTGTCATAGAGTTGGTACCAGGAACGGCACCGATAGCAAAAAGACCATATAGGATGCCAACCGATGAGTTAGTTGAGATGAAGAAGCAAATTGAGGAATTGCTTGAGAAGGGATTCATTCGGCCAAGTTCTTCCCCGTGGGGAGCGCCAGTTTTATTTGTCAGAAAGAAGGATGGAAGTTTAAGGATGTGCATCGATTATCGTGCACTCAATGAGGTGACCATCAAGAATAAGTATCCTTTGCCAAGGATTGATGACTTGTTTGATCAGTTGAGGGGAGCAGCAGTTTTCTCCAAGATAGATCTTCGATCAGGTTATCACCAGTTGAGGATTAGGCGGAGGATATTAGAAGACGCATTTTCAACCCGTTATGGACATTACGAGTTACTGATCATGTCATTTGGATTAACCAATGCCCAAGATATTTCATGAACCTCATGAATAAGGTATTTATGGAATACTTGGATAAGTTTGTGGTTGTCTTTATTGACGACATTCTTGTGTATTCAAGTCGGAAGAAGAACATGACAAGCATTTGAGATTGGTTTTGGAAAGGTTGCGTGATCGGCAATTATATGCCAAGTTCAGCAAGTGTGACTTACGGAAGGAGAGGGTGGAATTCCTTGGCCATGTAATGACGCTAAAGGAATTGCCGTAGATCCAAGTAAAGTGGAAGCATAATGAATTGGGAACAGCAGAAGCGGTCACACAGATCCGTAGTTTTACGGGAATGGCGGGATATTACCGCCGATTCATTGAGGATTTTCGACGATTGCGAAGCCTCTTACATAATTGTTGAAAAAGGAGAAGAAGTTTGTATGGGCGAGCCTGTCGTACCCGTTGAATTGGAATGAGACAGAGGCGTTCGGTATTTGGACCGAAATTCTTAGAGAGGCGAAGAGCAAGTTGCCATGATCGAGAGAAAGATTGAAGATGGCGGATCTAGGCAAAAGAGTTATCTGGATAATCGCTGTCGTGACTTGAGTTTTGAGCCCAATGATTATGTGTACCTTAGGGTTACTCCCCTCAAAGGTGTTAAGAGGTTCCATGTCAAGGGGAAGCTTGCACCTAGGTTTGTGGGGCCGTTTAAAATATTGAGCCATCGAGGAGAGGTTGCCTACCAGTTAGAATTGCCTGAGTCATTGGCAGGAGTGCATGATGTGTTCCATGTGTCACAGCTTAATAAGTGTCTTCGAGTGCCGGTAGAAAGCGAGCGCCGTTGGAGGCTATTGAGTTCTGGGAAGATCTCGACCTACAAGGAGCATCCGACCAAGATTTTGGATGTAATGGGCGTGGGACCGGGAACAAGTCCACTCGCTTGCGAGTCAATGGAGTAACCATTCAGAAAATGAAGCAACCTCGAGCGTGAGGATGATTTGAAGGCGTAATTCCCAAACCTATTCTCTAGTCAAATTTCGAATCTCTGGGTCGAGATTCATTAAGGGGAGGTTTGTAACATCCCAAAATTTTAGCTTTTAATTAAATAATATTATTTTATTGCTATTTATGATTTCTATGATTTTTCTGGATTTATTTGGATTTTCTGGAATTTATTGGAATTAATTTGAATTTAATAATATTTCTTTCAATCAAAGAATAATTAAAAATACATAAAGTTAAAATAAAGTTTTTATAAAAATATTTTATTTAAATCCGAATAGCTCAAAATATTTATGGAATTTTTATGGAATTTTAGAGTATTTATAAAGCCTCAAATAAATCAAAACGATTTATGGAATTAATTTAAAGGAAAATCCGAAGTAAATTAGGAATAAGCGATGAACGGCCCGCCCATGCCTTTGTCTTGGCCCGACGTGTTTTAAGTGGATTGAATGCCAACCGTTGGATCAAGATCCAACGGCCTTAAATCCACGCGCCGAATAAAACCCTAAACAATCCGTGGTTGGATGAGCATCGACGGCTCGTGTTCGTCGTCTTCAACCAGACATCACACCGCCGTCTCCGAGTTCGGCTCGTCCCCGCCGAGACTTTCCTTGGATTGCGCGCCCCCGCCGAGTACAAAAGCAAACCCCGAGCACCCCTTGATGACCACACCTTAGCGCCGCGCCTTTTCCCTCTCGCGTCATCGCCGGAGAGTCACCGTAGCAGCCGCATGCCGTCGCCGGAGTTGCCGAAGCTTGGCGCCGCTGTCTGGCCGTCGTCGAGACTCCATCCGCCGCGACCGTACCAGATTCGATTCTCACCACGTGACGCGTCGGAATCACCACTTCCTCGCGTCGAGCTGCTATTGGAGTGTCGTTCGGTGGTCGTCGTCCCAGCCGCCGCCAGACCATCGCGACGTTCATTGCGCCGGAAAGCTTCGGAGCCGTCGGATCGCCATCGGACGCCCGAGATTAGCCACGCCGCCAATTGAGGTGAGTTGTTAGTTCGTTGACGCGTGTCGCCATACGTAGGCCGTATTAGCGACTTGGCGATGAGGTGGCGTCAGCGTGGCCTTCGCGTCGGTATGCATCGCGCACACATGTGGACGAGTCACGGGACCCGATCATCAGGAGACGAGCTCACCCGAGCCACGTGTCGGTCGAGAAAAAATCGGGATTTTTCCGTATAAAAATAATTCGCTAAATTCGGAATTTATATTTTGAGGTATTTTCAGATTTTTAAACTTCAACACCTCATTACTTTCGCATTCGAACTCGGATTGAGGTGATTCAAATTCTAAAATTTGTAAAATTGAGATCTTTCTAATGGTGGCTTTTATTTGAATTTTTGAATTTGTTTGCTCTATGATTTTGGTTTTTATTTGCTTTTTCTCTCGATTAGCGTGAAGCGTTGAATTGTGCAAGGCTTGGAAGGGCTTTCACAACTCGGAATTATTCTCGGATCGAGAGCAGGAGCTTACTTGAAGGCAAGTTGTGCTTTGATCATGTTGCACCCATAAATTAGATTGCATGCTATTTTGATTTACTTTAGCACTTGTTATTTTATGTGTACAAAGGATTTTAACATAAGTTTGGGATTAGCTATCATACCTTTTGAATTATACCCTACCTTGCTAGTTGTATGCCATGATCCACTTGTTACCCTAGGTTGGTTAATTATAGTTGGTTAATATTGAAATCAACATGGATGGTTAGACCGGATTAGAATGCTTAGCCATGCCACGTCATCACATGATCATGGAGTATTGCTTAATAATCTTGACTAATGGATTATGGAACAATGATGATAACTTTTGGGCCATGTGTGGTCGCACAAAGAGATTGAGTTGTTGTGACAATGAGTCACATAGCGATGTTGATTTGTGAAGAGCACGTGGTGCTTGGTAACCAACCGGGAGGTAATCACTTTAGATTAGAGCAAGTGGAAGGATGCCAGGGTGGGCCCGATGGGCGAGAAAGGGTATGTGTATGTCTTGCTTTAATCAATCTTAAGGACTTAACCTTGCGAGCCTTTGACCTGAGTCAAACTTGCAGCCACACGTCTGTTATGGGGCAGCCTAGCTGACTAATTTGCAAATGCTTAACTTAAGTGCTATCTTGGTGGTGTGAGTCCGGGTATTACGGAGAAACTCACATGGCGCAAGAGGGGGCCTGTTGCGATGGTTTTAGCCCTTGATGTTGAAACCTTAGCGGGTAGCTTCGGGTTAAGAGGATGCATTGTAAAGGCTTTGTTATAATCGTTACTTTGTGTGGTGCATGGTTATATCGTGTGGGTAAAGTGCATAACCTCTGCAGAGTGTACAATCTATTCGGATAGCCGTGCTCACGGTATTGAGCAATGCTCGGGAATTACAGTCAAGGGGTAGTTAATTAAAACTTGTCAACTGGGTGGGATGGCAGGATGCCATATGGATAATGGAGCTTGATTTAGGATGGAGAACTTGGGTTTGATTTGAGAAACAATGGACAGACCAAGAAAGCACTAAATGTAAGAAAAAAGTTAGTGAGAAATGATCGCACATACCCTTTTAAATAATATACTACAACAACTTAACCTCTTCTAAAAAATTTAATTAGGGGTAGAGAGTGCAAGATTGTAACACTGCTACAGAATAATACAATACTATCTCTTCATCTGAATCAGTTCCTAACTTTTTCGGAAAAAACAGATAGTGATATATGATTCAGCGTGGGTGAGAAATATAGCGCAAAATATTCAGACCAATAGTGATGAGCTGATAGTGTTGACAACTGTCATCACTGGTCATCACTATCAGTTCAGACTTCAGAACCGATAGTGATATTCTACTGTCGGTTCTGACCTTAGAACCAATAATTATGTTGTTTGTATCACTATCGGTTCTGAAGTCGGAACCGATCATGATAGCGCATGACTCCTCGGGTTTTCTTCTCGCTCTTGACTTCTCGGTTTCTCCTCCTGATCCATTCAAATACTAAAAGCTGAGGTGTCCACTGCGTGCTTGACCTCTCGGCTTCCCCTCTATTCTATAAAAAAGGAGTTTACTCCTCTACGCCTGCATCATCCCTCTGCCTTCCCTCGCCTGCATCGCCCATCTGCCTCCCCATGCACGATTACCCATCTTCCCCCCTCTAAGCACGTCACCGTTGTCTCCTCCACCTAGCTTGTCATCGCCTCCTCCTCCCCAAGCACGTCGCTATCGTCTCCTCCCCCGAGCATAGCGTCACCTCCTCCTCCCTGAGCACGTTGTCACCTTCTCCCCGAGCAATGACTTTTCAATTGGTGATTTGTGAGTATAATCATCTCCTTGTGATTAATTTCTTTACTTTTATTGCAAAGGGCTAGACAATCTACTTTTGGAGACCTTGAATGTGGGGAGACATTGTTCGATGAAGAGTTGGGCTGGTTAGGTGACAACATTGATTAATCATTTACATCTTGTAATACTTCATTAGTTTAATTAGTATCATCTATTAAGTGCTACAAGATATAAGTTTATGCTCATTGTACTTACTATTCTACTTGTGCTTAGCTATTGTTGTTTTGTTCATGGTATTATTGGCTGTTTTTAGTATCCAAACTGTTGCTGGTAGCCTTTGTTTACATGCTTTTACAGTCTGTACTGTTGTAGTTTCAGTAAGCATTCTTAAGTATTTATTCTCTTAAATATATCTTGATATAACTAATTAGGTTTTATAAACTGTCAACTATTAAATCTGTTTTTAAAGGTATCCCAACATATGAGATGTTGGGACCGGATTTCCAAATCCAAACCCTCTGTTTATAACCGTGATAGTCCAGGAACATCTAGCACACATAGTGAAAACAGTGATGATAACACAATCATATCACGGCCTAAATAATATTTATTAAGCAAAGAGAGCATTAGCCTTATGGCCAAATTATTACAAATAAACCAGCCTCATGGCTTGAGTTCAATAAGAAGCAGAGGAAATAAAATAACAGCAGCAGAATGAGCTAATCCATATGCCCAACAGGCAATCGACTGGGGTACACGTCCTAGTAGTCCGGATCGCCTTCATCATAACCACAAGCACAAAACTCGTAGTCACTTTCAGCTTCAGCGCACTCCTCTATGGAAAGTTGGGATGTTGCAAGGGTGAGCACAAAATATACTCTGCAAGTCTTGGAAACATAATGCATGATAACTGTATGCATGGCCAAACAATTGAAGGCATAATATGGTTCCTTTAGCATAAAGCAGAATTTAACTTTAAATACCAATAGTAATTTCACAAAGCATCATTTCATTAAAATGTAATTGAATAGTAATTGAATTTGATATAACAACTACACAGGTTCCAACCACCTGACTGGCTCCAACCGCCAAACCATAATCTGAGAGTTCCAACCACTCACGGATTCCCAAACCATCATTTTCATTTAAACCAAAACCATAAGATCTACAATGTGCTAGCATACCTTGCCTGCCCTTGACTGTGGGCACGGCTACTTAAGTAGTTTTAACTCTGCAGAGTATGTACAACTTTACCCTAAAGACATGATCGACTCTTGTCGCTTAACACACTTCATTTGATGTGTCAGCAGAGAGATCATGACAAGGCCTTTACAATGCATGACACTGCTATTAACTTCGCCCACTAAGGTTTTACCGCTATTAGGGTTCTAGCCACCTAGTACAGAAGCCCCCTCTTACGCCTTGCGAGTGTTTACATCCAGCACCCACATCCAACCCAATGGCGAAGCCAATAACGAGACGCACAAATTAATTAGCCAGGTCGTACCCATATAGACTTGTGGTAGTACGGCAGTGCTCGGTCTATGGTAATACATGCTTTGGTCCTTAATTGACTAGGGCGGAACATTCACTTTACAAGGTCTCGTGCATCTAGCACCCACCAAACAACCATCCACCCTAGTCTAAACCATTTTCACTTTATTTTATTTAAATAACTGCAGCAATACCAATTGCCACAATTTCACAAATAAGTTTTAAACAATGATTGAAAGGTTTTCCATAATGGCATAATACCGAAACGTTTAAGTAGGACTAAGCAATTCTACCGTCCCATGCTACACTAGTAGTTATTTCCAGATAAAGTAGCTAGTATCATCTAGGGTGTCAAAGGTTGTCATGATTAAAGTCAATGAGGGTATACCACAATTGGAATTTAACTAAACCTTAAGACTGCATTTAAAGTACATTGCACAAAATATAAGACTTGCCTTCGATGCCTCCTGCTGGTTCTACCTCTGCTTGTTGATTCGTCTGCGATTCGATTGCGTCGTCTACATGTGAAACGAGAACAAATAAATAAAGAAAATTCAAACAAAATTCAAAAATTAAAAAGAATGGTACTAGAAGATAGATCTTGAATTTAGATGGATTTAGAAATTTGAATCACTGGAATTAGAGCTCGGACGAGGGAGAACGGGCTCTTAGAAGTTCCTCGGGACAGAAAATCAGAGAAAAATCAAGGGGTGACACGTGTCAACACGTGATTGGTTGGAATTTTCTGAAAAATCAGAAAAGGAAAAGAAATGCCATTGACACATGTGACCCACATGTCAAAGACACGACCCATGGTGAACCAAGTCCACTGAGGGGCTCACCGGGCGACGTGGCGGACTAACCGACGTGGAGTGCCACACGGCGGTTAGGGCTATGGTGGCGGCCGATGTGGCAACCACGTAGTGGGCTACGGGGCACTGACGCAGCATGGCCAGAGCTGCTGTCGCATAGGCTTGAGGGTCTGCGGTGGTGCAGACGTGGCTAGCACATGGCACCACGCGGTGGCTGACGCGGCACGGCGGTGCTGACTGGGCACGGCCACACAGCGCACATCCGAGGATCCCGAGGGAGATCGAGCGGCGGAGAGGTATGGATGCTGGTGGCGACAACATGGCCCGATCGGTGCGTCTGACGCCGAGATCGAGCCTCTGATGGAGCGAAGAAGATCGATGGCGGGCGGCGCTTGCTATCGACTAAGGAAGATGAAGTGCAAACCGGCAAAGAGATGGCAGATCAGGTGGGAGGTTTGGCAGATCGAGAAGAGGGCTTCGCGGGCAACGCAGAGAGACAAATGGTGATGGCAGGGACCAACCAAAGGCGGAGATCGGCGGGGAAGAAGTGTTCGAGCGGCGGCACAACTCCAGCTACCTTGTTCGTGATGATAGAGAGGTCTTGGGCAGCGTGGAGGAGGGCAGCAGGTGCAGCGTGAAATGGCGAGTCTTGGAGGGGGTGCGGCACCATAAATAGGGGGTCTTGGAAGGCATGAATGGCACGAACGATGAAAATGGCGCGGACACGGCTAGGGTTTCTGGCGGCGGCGGTAGAGAACAGCGTGGCGCTATCTCGCCGCCCACTGGCGCCAGCGATCAACAACAGATGTTACGCGGATGGCGTGGCACGATCCAGACCGTGCGATCTAATCTGATAGTAAAGATTGGCTCGGTCTAGGGTTTTTGACGGACTGGGTTGGGCTAGGAAAAACGGGCCGGCCGACAATAAATAGAAGTGGGTCGGGCGGTGAATAGGGTTAGACCAAGGAAAAAAGGATTCGGCCCGGGAGAGGAAAAGGGAAATTAAAATGATTTCCAAATTTAAGAAATTCCAGAAATTTGAATAAGAGCAAATAAATTCAAATAAATAGCAAATAAATTCAGAAAAATCTCCAAAAATATAGAAAAATTCCATGAAGCATAATAAACTCAACAAAAATATGGAAATCCTTGTTTTGATGAATAGATTAGTCAAATTAAATCCTTGTATTTTTGAAAAATTCAAATTAAGCTTTAATTAACTCGAGAAAAATGCAAATGGTTCAATTTTTAAATTCAAGTATTCAAATACTCAAATTTTTGGAATGTTACAAACCTTCCCCCTAAAAGAAATCTCGACCCCGAGATTTGGATGGACTAGGGAAAAAGACTGGGGTACTCCGCTCTAAGATCTTCTTCACGCTCACAGGTTGCTTCCTTTTCTGAATAGTTGCTCCACTAAACTTTGCAGAATTTGATCGACTTATTTCTTATTCTGTGCTCTGCTTCATCCAGGATTCTAATCAGATACTCTGGGTAGGTGAGATCCTCCTATAGCTCAACATCTTCAATCTGCATCTGTTCTTCTAGTACTTTGAGGCACTTCTTCAGCTGTGACACATGGAATACATTGTGCACATTTGACAATTGCGGCGGTAGCTCTAACTGATAAGCCACTTCTCCACTTCTGGCTAGGATTGGAAATGGTCCAATGAATCTTGGTGCTAACTTTCTATGAACTTGTAATCGACACATTCCTTTGAGCGGTGAGACTTTCAGATACACATAGTCACCAGGGCAAAGGTTAGCTCTCTTCGATGGTTGTCAGCATAACTCTTTTGCCTAGACTGCGTTGATCTTAACCTTTCTTGGATCATCTTTACTTGTTCTTCAGCCTTTTGCAGAATATCAGGACCAAAGACTTGACGAGCTCCTGTTTCATTCCAACAGAGAGGCGTTCTGCACTTTCTTCCATATAGGGCTTCAAACGGCGACATTTGTAAGCTTGTTTGATAACTATTGTTATATGAGAACTCTGCATAGGGTAAACTCTAATCCCAACTTGTCGCATTAGACAACGCACAAGACCTTAACATATCCTCGAGAATCTGATTAGCCCAAAAGGAAGTGATGTCTCATACAAGAAATCTCTTTTCAGTATTTGACAAAAAGAATAGACATCGAAAATTTGCCATTGGGAGCCCGAGCGATTTTCCCGCAACGAGTTTTTATATGAATAAAACATATATAATATCTTTGGATTACTAAAACATATATACTACATATTAAAATTTTGCTATAAAAATTATATAATAAATGCCCTCACTTTCCTCTCTAATAATGCTCTATACATTCTCGCCTCCACGTTCGCGACACTGAGGTACGGCAGCTGCGAGGGACAATAGAGAAGCTGCCTGCTGGGGTATGGTTGTAATTTATTTTATATTTCAAGGGTATTCGAAAACAAATGTCGGTGCTAAAGTGTGATTGAAAGAAATGTAAGAGCTGAATCGAAGAAATGTTGGGCTGAAACTTAAAATGTTAAGAGGAGCCATCAAGGCATCTAGCATGTAACATAATTCTTGTCATCAATAGCAATGCACTGACACTTAACTAGTTTTATTATAGTAAAAATAAGTGTAACAACATCAACAAACCAAGATTTAAGCCCATTATTGTTTACTCGGCCCAGTACCCGGCGTCTGCCGCCAGAGAGCGGCCCAGTCCCCACGAAGATTATAATAAGACATCCCGCTAAGACAGTGATTAGGAACAGTAACAAAAAAAAAGAAAACTTCGCCTATTTTATATTTCAAGGGTATTCGAAAACAAATGTCGGTGCTAAAGTGTGATTGAAAGAAATGTAAGAGCTGAATCGAAGAAATGTTGGGCTGAAACTTAAAATGTTAAGAGGAGCCATCAAGGCATCTAGCATGTAACATAATTCTTGTCATCAATAGCAATGCACTGACACTTAACTAGTTTTATTATAGTAAAAATAAGTGTAACAACATCAACAAACCAAGATTTAAGCCCATTATTGTTTACTCGGCCCAGTACCCGGCGTCTGCCGCCAGAGAGCGGCCCAGTCCCCACGAAGATTATAATAAGACATCCCGCTAAGACAGTGATTAGGAACAGTAACAAAAAAAAAACTTCGCCGTTGCCGGGGATCGAACCCGGGTCACCCGCGTGACAGGCGGGAATACTCACCACTATACTACAACGACTTCGACGTAGCATTTTATATTTCTATTTTTTTATCAGTGAATTCATATGTGCAATTTGGTTCCCCTCCAAGCAGTTGACATCAGGGCAGCTTCGACTGGGTGTGTTCAATGATGCTTCTGTTCAGTCACAACGCAAAGTCTTCTGCCGACTGACTAAAGAAAACTTTGACTGACTGTAGATGTGGCGATAGAGAGTGTTATGTATCGACGGCTCGTTCTCGTATCCTAGCTCTTCTTAATTACGAAGCCAGGCAGCGATCTCGCCGTCCTCTATTTTGTTCATAGCCCCTCTCTCTCTCAAAGAATGAATTATTCATATTGAATTCATTGTACCATAAAAGAGTTCTACAACGAAGAAAAGAAAACAGTATAAACTTGAGGACAAGAAAGTGATCCTGTTAGACTCCAGGTTTTTTTTTCTTTCTTTTTTTTCTTGAGAAGGCGTCTCCAGATGTTGACAACGATTCTCAAGTCTCAATTACGTAGTCTCAATTACGCCGCGTGCCAAACCGTGTATTGCACAGGAAGTGTCTCTCCCCTTCCAAAATTCCTCACCAGTCATCAGAAAGCTCGATCATACTTGTGTCCGTCTTTGTGGGGAGATCACCTCCTGCTCTCCGTTGTCCATCCTCTGTTACAACTGCACTGTTATCTTCAGGAGGCTCAGCCTCAGTGTTCGCAAGGGAAATGGGAGTACGCCTTAGCAACATCTCGTGCGAAAGCCGGTTTCCTTCAATGTCGGGGGAAACAAATCTCAACCAAAAAGCCGGTTTCCTTCAAGTGAGGCCATCTGCAGAGAGAAACTCTGACACTGCAGCAGGGAGTTGTCCTTCCCACTGCTCCCTCTGTTCCAAGTGCAATCGGTTGTTCTCCTTGTTTATTTCGACATTTGTGAGCAAACTTTGATCTCTCAGCGTGTTGCAATCCATGGAAAGGTCGAGCCTGGAGCAAGCATATCTTGTGGCAGCATCAGTCGTAGGTTCAGCTTTGCTCGGGTTGATTCGCACGGTGGCAGGGCTTCTTCTGTGCTACATACGTAGGAAGACACGACGGAGGAGCGCCGCCGCTATCGAGTTGAAAGAAGAAGATGATGAACCTGATCTCCGGCGTAACTTGGGGCTTAGGCAATTCGTACACAACGAGCTGGCCACCGCGACAAGCAACTTTGCAGATGATGGAAAGATCGGCAGGGGAGGAAGCTTCGGTCCGGTGTACCGAGGCTAATTGAGTGACCAGGACCGTCGTGTGTGTCAGAAACTTGGAAGTTGTATTCAGAAAACAGATTGAGTTTGGGTTGATATCGAAGGCTAGTATTGAAGTCGGCACCTTATGCTCATCGGACGCTGGAGATTATAAGTGAACATCAACGGCTAGGAAAAGCCCCAGAAGGATTCTTGACAATCGGATGGTCAATTGTTCTGTTACAGTGATTAGCGACAACACTAGTGCTGTCATCTGTTTTCACTTTCTTAGCTCATCTTGTTAAAGAAGTTTACCTTTGCTTTTTACTTTCACTTTCCCTGTCGTGAGTCGCGGTAACTCTGAGAACTATGTAAGCGTCAGAAGGAAATGGAATAGCATGATTTCCCAATTTCTTAGATATCTGGTATTGTTCGTAGCGTAGAACCCTATTTCCCAGTAGAAAACTCGTTCAAATTCGCGGATCTTATTCAGAGTTCTGTTCGGATGATACTCGGGTCCTGACAGTGTGGCCATCAAGGTGCTCTCACGGGAGCAATCCGAGCAGGGGCACAAGGAGTTTCTGGCCGAGGTCGTCATGAGCCAGCTTAGGCATCGCAAGTTCGCAAACATCGTCCGACTCTTCGGTTGGTGTGATAGCTGGAGAGCGCTACAGCTTGTCTTTGAGCTCATGCCTGGTGGCAGCCTTGACACGCATCTCTGCAATCCCGATAAGCTATTAACTTGGTGTTTGCACCGAAATTTGGCAAGTGCGATTTAATCGGCAATCCTAGATCAACAGAGTTTGGATAGCGCGCGGTTTAGAGACATTTAGAAATAGATAAGATTGTTTAGGAAACCCAAGTCGACACGGATTATATTAACACCGTATTATATTAGGACTCGGATCGGCCGAAGGGTATATAAGATGAGCCCAGGCCGACTAGCAAAAACACACCTCAGCCAAAATTCGCATCTACCCTTGTCTTCCCGTTGATTAGCTTTTAGTTCTGTAATTTCGCCTTGTAAGTTGATTTTGATCAACAAGGCTGCACATTGCCGATTGTTGATCTTTATCGATTACGCTCCAGGTTCGATTTGCTCTGATTTGCTGCACATCGCCTTTTTAGAGTCAATCTGCCTTTATCTTTCGATTAGCCTTGATTGGTTAACCGCTGGTTTTAATCTAATTGGTTTTTCAGCTGATCGGAGTTTAGCCGATCATCACCTGAGATCGGCTTCGAGTGCATTCTTACGCTTCTTCCTTACCAATTCTAGGGTCAAATAGGTTGGCATTCTTTAAACCAGGTTTTCGTTTGGTGTGCTAAAACTAGGAACACTGCATCAAGTTTTTGGCGTCAATACACTCTTGGCACACCCAGTGGGACCAAACGGAAAGATGACTTCAACAAGCAAATCTATTCCACCAGCCGACGTCAATACTGAAGCTATAATCGTCCCCACATTGGACGATTTGACCCCAGAACAGCGTAAAGAGATCGAAGATCGAAAAGCTACTTTGGAGGAGATGATGTTGGGCTATTACCAGAAGACCCGACGTGGGGTTACTCAGAAGACTGTGCTCCCAACGCTGAGCCCTCTCGGCGATGCAAGCGTCTCGGCTGACTTGGTAAGTCGATACATGCCGGCTCAAGCTGAGCTGTCGGTTATGATTAAGCAATCTGTGCATCATGCATTAATTAATCAATCATCAGCCTTGGTTACAACATTAAAGCCGATGATAGAAAATAGCGTTAAGATGATTACCCAGGAGTTGACTTCATCTGAGAGCCTGTTAGATCCACTGCAAGCACTGCCAACATATCCCGTTTATTAAGTAGCACAGAACGCCAACACAATAAAAGTGTCGGCTCCAATGCCTTCGCTAGTGCCGACTCAGCCCACTGTGTTGACTCCAGGAAATCCCCATCCTGGCGGGATCGCGCATTACCATGCGTATACTGATGCTACAAAGCTGAATGTGCTAGCTAATCTGCCACTGTCGGCCCCGTTCAACGCTTTTATTCAATCGACTCCTCGGCCGATCGAATCTAATAGGGGTCCTCAATTACATGGGTCGGTCCACTGAAGTATCCGGTCCCACATAGGGTGGCCACATATGCTGAGCATTTTGTTCCTTTACTAGAGCCGCCGATTGTGAAGACCGATGGGTATGATCAATTGCATCATTAGCATCCATCGGTTAGATCCATCGGCGACGAGTTTGCACTCTAAAGGATGCCGATTCTGACCATAATTGGCACAACCCCAATGCTCGCCGACCAACAATGTTAATTGGGCGACTAGATTTCTCTTTGTATTAAGGATCAATTAAACTACGGTAGAAGGAAGGGTTATCGGCTACAAAAGCCGTAACCAGACTATATAGATCGCATGCCTTATCCACATAATTTCAAAGTTCCTGATTTCGCCAAGTTTTTAGGAGATGATTCTGTCACCACCCTTGAACACACCGGGTGATTCATTGCCCAATGTGGTGAGGCCGTCCAGTCCGACGGATTGAAAATTAGGTTGTTTCCTTTATCTTTGTCGAGGACTGCATTTACTTGGTTCACAAACCTGCCTCCAAATTCGGTCCACTTTTGGAATGATTTGGAAAGCCGATTCTATGAATACTTTTTCTCTGGCAGTCTCGAGCTCAAGATTTCAGACCTAAGTTCCGTCCGACAAAAGTTTGGAGAATCGGTAACAGATTATATTAAGAGATTCAGGGAGGTACAGAATCGGTTCTTTAGTGTCATGCTACCTGATAACCAGTTAGCCGATTTGGCTTTCCAGGGGTTGATTCCTTCTCTTACGGAAAAATTCGCTAGACAAGAATTTTCTGACTTAAGCCATCTGTCTTGCATCGTGTATCGGCACAAGAGAGCCGATACCTTAATAACAGGGGATTTAAGGATAAGTTTAGATTAAATGGTAATAATAATAAAGAAAAGGTCAAAGTAAACATGATTGATTATAGCTTAAGCGAAGCCTCCAAGAACGATGAAGTAGAGGTAAACATAGTCGAATGGATAAAGGGTTCCAAAAAATCGTTAGTCTGCTCATGGCTTAAGCCGACGAGAAGTAAGTTGGAAGTCAAATACGCATTTCATGTGTCCAAATGTGATCGCATATTTGATTTGTTATTGCAAGAAAAGTTAATACGGTTACCTGAGGGGCATATCATGCCGTCGGCTGACGAAATCAAGAAACGACGATATTGCAAGTGGCATCAGTCTTTTTCACATAACACTAATGACTGCAATATTTTTCATCAGCAGATATAGTCGGCTATTGAAGATGGTCGACTAATGTTCGCAGATGAGCCAACCATGCAGGTAGATGTCGACCCTTTTCCGATCAACATGTTTCAATGCTCGCGCAAGGGGAAGGAGCCTATGAGTGAAGAGCCCAAGCAGGCTCGACGAGTTGACATCCAATCCAGTTAGAAGGGCGGCGAAACCCTCAAGAAAACGATCGGCTCATTTCAGATAGAAGCCGATCAGGATGGTAAGAACTCAAGAATGGTTAAGCCAAAGGGAGAGCCACAAGTCGGACGATGGTACAAGGCCGAGAGGTCACTGCCACGGAAGCCTGTAAGTACACCTAAGCCAATGTTTTCTCTGTTGCTGGAGAAATATGAAAGAATAAGCAATCAGCAAAGGCAGTATCCTTGTCAACCCAATAACCTATACTGGCCAGATAATTTGGAAAAGGCTCATCGGCGGTGCCCCTTTTGGCAATTTTGCTGGGAAAGGGGTGTAGTATTACCATCACCACGTTCATGCCCTATGGAGCACTATTCTCAAGATGATTGGATGAGACGATCAGCTAAGGAGAGGCTATCTAGGCCAATACAAAATCGGCTCAGCCAAAAACACAAGAAGCCGATCCAGGAGCAGGTATCTATGCCAGATCAGGCTAAGCATTCAGCATTCAGAGCCCGCTGATGCGATAAACGATCTGGTTGGGAAGATTCTCAAACCGATCGAACCCAAACCGAGGTGGTGTCCGTCGGGCCTCAGTCGATCCCAACGCAGATGACTTCAGCGCCTAAGGACTCAAGAGATTAGGGAGGTTGAACAGAAAAAGTTGAGAGATCAAGCATTCAACGAGCTGCGACCAATAAAAGTTGTAAAGCAAGAGTGGAGGAGAAAAGAGCAAGTTGATGAGGAGTCTGATTCCTCAGATGATTTGGGGTCGCTGATGATTCACGACGACACACCCCCCATGGAAATTAATATGGTGTTCACTTTACCAATCGAATTCAAGATTAAAACTAAATCGGCTAAGAAAGCATTTGCACAGCTATGTCTGGGTACACAAGACGCCGTCTTTGAGAAGCCGCGTCATGATCATCGGCATCTGAAGTCATTATATCTGAAAGGGCATATAAATGGCAAGCCGATTTCAAGGATGCTAGTGGACGTAGGAGCTACTGTTAATCTGATGCCATATACCACATGTAAGAAATTGGGTAAGTCCGACGACGATTTGATCAAAATAAATATGGTTTTAAACGACTTCATAGGCGATCCCACTGAGGCAAAAGGAGTGATGGTCACAAAATTGACTATCGGTAGCAAAACATTGTCGATAGCCTTCTTTGTCATTGAGGCTAAAGGCAATTACAGTGTGTTGCTTGGGCGAGATTGGCTACATGCTAATTGCTGCATACCTTCAACCATCCATCAGCTGTTGGTCTAGTGGAATGGAGATGAGGTTGAAGTTGTGCCGGTCGATACATCAGCTCATATTGCGATGGCTAGTTCGGATGCGAATTGGCCGCAGAGGAAGCCGAGTGTATATCGGGCAAAGCATTGGATGATTGTGACTTCATATGTATTGGTAAGACAGGGCTCACACCGATTAGTGTTAAGCCTGGCACATTTGATCGGGCAAGTGAAGTTTTGCGTAGATGGGGTCGGAAGCAGTGAGAGCTCTAAAGGACAGGGTATAGAGCTATCGGCAGGTGACAAATTGCTGTGAGGCCATCGAAGATTTTTTTCAAGAGGAAAAGCTAGGTCAAGGCTTTACTTCTGCCGATCTGCTAGAAGAAGTCGACATAGGTGAAGGAGATAGGAAAAGACCAACTTTTGTAAGTGCAAATCTAGATGTAACGTATATGGCAAAGTTGGTTGAAATACTTAGGAAATATAAAGATTGTTTTGCTTGGGAATACTATGAGATGCCTGGTTTAAGCCGACAGCTTGTCGAACATCAACTACCCATAAAGCCAGGATATCGGCCGTTTAAGCAATATACAGGATGCTTTAATCTAGCTTTGTATAACGTCATTAAGGAAGAGATAGAACGATTGCTAGAGGCTAAGTTTATCAGGTCTTGCCGATACGCTGAGTAGGTCTCTAATATTGTTCCTGTTATGAAAAAGAATGGTAAGCTTTGAGTATGCGTGGACTTTAGGGATTTAAATAAGGCCACACCAAAGGATGAATACCCAATGCCAATAGCCGATATGCTTATTGATGCTGCATCGGGTAATAAAATCATCAGCTTTCTTGACAAAAATGCCGGATATAACCAGATATTCATAGTGAAAGCCGACGTATCTAAAACTGCCTTCAGGTGCCCTAGTGCCTTAGGGTTATATGAATGGACGGTTATGATGTTCGGATTAAAGAATGCTAGTGCAACTTATCAACGCGCCATGAACCTAATTTTCCACAACCTAATTGGCCATAGCGTCGAGATCTACATTGATGACATGGTGGTAAAATCAAAAGAGGATTTGCAGCATTTGGCCGATTTGGAAAAAGTTTTCTAGAATACAAGGGCGCATGGCCTGAAAATGAATCCCCTCAAGTGCACGTTTGGAGTATCGACTGGCCAATTCCTAGGTTTTATGGTACATGAAAGAGGAATTGAGGTTAACCAGGAGAGGGTTAAGGCCATAGCCAATACAAAACCACCAACATGCAAAAATGAGTTGCAGAAGCTGATCGGCAAGATCAATTATTTACGGTGATTTATTTCAAATTTGTCTGGTCGAATTCAATCTTTCACCCCATTGCTAAAATTGAAAGATAATCAGGAGTTCATGTGGGGAGCCAATCAGTAAAAGGCTTTTGATGATATTAAAGAGTACCTGATTAAGCCTCCTTTGGCCATGCCAAGGAAAGGGATTCCATTTAAGTTGTACGTGTCGGCTGATGAGGAAACCGTTGGAGCGGTCTTGGAACATGAAGTCAATGGCAAGGAAAGGGTGATATTCTATCTGAGCCGACGACTCCTGGATGCCGAATTCAGGTACCCTTTCATGGAGAAATTGTTCTTATCTCTGTATTTCGCTTACACCAAGTTGAGACATTACATCTTAGCATCGACTTGCACAGTAGTGTGTAAAACCGATATCATCAAGTATATGTTGTCAGCGCTGATTATACGCGGACGACTCGGCAAATGGGCATATGGCTTAACAAAGTTCAACCTAATGTATGAATCGGCTAAAGCCGTGAAAGGGAAGGTAGTGGCCGGTTTTATTACTGGATGCGAAACTACGGTCGGGTTAGTTGGTGTCGTTCCCTGGTGGTTGTATTTTGACGGATCAGTGTGCCGAGAAGGCGATGGTATTGGTATAGTGCTAGTTTCACCGAAGGGGCACAATTTCGAATTCACATATCGGTTTAATAGCCGATGTTCCAACAACCAGGTAGAGTATGAGGCGCTACTTAGAGGACTGCAATTATTGGAGAGTATCGGGGTAGGCGATGTTGAAGCTTATGGTGATTCGTTGTTAATCGTGCAACAAGTCAAGGGGGAATATCGGTGCAATGATGAGATATTATCGAGATATTTGGAGCGATGCCTCAGTTCTATTGGCTCACTTACCTCATTTTCCATTAAACACGTTCCTCAAGAAATGAATGACAAAGCTAATTCATTGGCACAATAGGCGTCGGGGTACAAAGACTATAAAGGGTGCCAGACTTGTCAATAGTTTAGAAATGTGCAACTTATGCCAGCATCGACTTTGCATCCGATTATCAAACCCTAGCCATTCAGAGGATGGGGGATAGATGTGATCAGCCAAATATTTCCAGCATCAAGCAAAGGCCATAAGTTCATTTTGGCTGCGATAGATTATTTCTACAAGTAGGTCGAGGCCATAGCCCTCAAGAAGGTTACAAACGTTGAGGCTATCGGCTTCGTTAGTGAATACATCATTCATCGGTTTGGCATTCCGCAAACTATCACGACCGATCAAGAGACGGTGTTCATGTCCGATAAGTTTCAGAATTTTACAAGAAGCCTAGGTATTAAGCAGCTCAACTCATTGCCTTATTATGCTTAGGCTAATGGACAAGCCGAGTCGTCCTACAAAACCTTAATCAAGTTGATCAAGAGGAAGATTGATGAAAAGCCGAGGAATTGGTAGTCAATATTGTCAGAGTCACTATGGGCATAGTGGCTAGTATACCACGGGTCGACCAAGTTGTCATCATATCAATTAGTATATGGTCAGGAAGTCGCTTTGCACGTAGAGATTAACATTGATTCAGTACGGGTGGCTAGACAAAATAGTTTGTCGGCTAAGGAGTACAAAGACTTAATGTTCGATAATTTAGATGACCTGGCAGAGTTGCGACTAGCCACGCTGGATCGGCTTAAAAAGAATAAGGAGAAAGTTGCAAGGGCGTATAACAAAAAGGTCATGCCTAAATTGTTTAGTGAAACTGATCTAGTTTGAAAAACTGTACTACCGGTCGGTGTTAAGGATAGTCGATTTGGTAAATAGTCTCCTACATGGGAGGGACCATACAGAGTAAATCGGCTTGTTGAAGGGAACTCCTATATACTCGAGACATTGGAGGGAGCCATCTTGCCTAAAGCGATCAATGGGAAGTACTATCCTAGCGTATGGATTGGGTCATAATCGGCTGAGTAAAAGCATTGCACAAACCAAAGATAAATTAACTGGATGATTAACATTGAAGGTAAATCGGCAAAATGGAGGAATAAGTTAAAGCATTACAAAATAGTTAACATCCACACCACAAGTGTTACATTAATGTTTACAGCCTAGATCTAGGGAGCCTTGCCCCTGAAGCAAGCATTGTGGCAAAATGTGCATTGGTGATGGTCTCTTGGATCCTTCAAGCTGTCTGTTGATCCTCCTTAGCGCTGCTAGGCACTGAGATTATCTTGGCCAATTGTTCTTTAACCTTCACCACAACTTGTCCAATTTCATGTTTCTATTCAGTCAGGGAGGTGGCTGCTGCGGCTAGTCATGTTACGCCCATCGGCTAGTATACAGAGATTGGCCAGCTCTTCTTATAGGATTTTCTTAACCGACTCTAGCTTTTGAATATTGGCCTTAGGTGGATTTGAGGACTGAAGCGTCTTGGTCAAACTTCTTCTTCATGGCCTTAGCATCAGTTACCAGCTTGTCCAGAATTCGTCGATCGGCCTCCTGTGCTTCCTTCTGAGTGATCCTGGACTTGGCTGCTTCAATTTCTGCTCTTCTATCATCCAAATGGCAGACGTTTAAGAGAGCGCTCATAGCCTCGGGAGGCAGATCAGCTTGTACGGTGGCCATGGCATCCCGGAGGGGCTGAGTGTTGCTCAGTAAGTCGGCTTCGGGCTGCATCACCTGATGAAACAGCTTGTTCAACCGCTCCTACATGCCTGGAGCAGCGATGATCGAAGCCGAAGCCTCCATTGATACTTCAAGGATCTTTTTGATATCGGCGAGATAGTCATCTATTGCCATGATCTCTGGGAGATCCAACTCGTCCAGGGTGAAACCCAGTAGATCGGTTAGGTCAGACGACACTGCCGAAGGAAGGGACACTAGAGCAGGTGGGGTCAACTGAGGCTGCGGCGAGATGTCCGAAGACTTGGCTATTGGAGCAAGAAGTGCCGACTGAGGTTGTGGAGGGTCAACCGCTGATGTACCTTGAAGGTCAGCCAAGATATCGGCCACCTGCACCGGCACAGTTGGCTAAAGAGATAACAGCAATTAAGGCGATTGCGATTGAAAATCATGCTATAAGAGGAGATTTGATAAAGGAAAGTTACCCCTCCAAAAGCCGATCAACGCGGTGAGCTCTCTCGGTGCTTTGCTCCTGGAGTTTCTGACCTCTTTTAGTAGGGATCTTCATGGATTTGGCCTTCTTTTCTGAGAATCGATCGATAAAAGTAAGCATCATGATGAAAAAGGTTTAAGGCAATCATCTGTCAAAACCACACTTACTTGGCTGTTGTTGTTTCTCGATGTCTGTCAACGAAGGACTTTTTACTCCCAGGTTGCCGGAGGTATAGCCCATAAGGCCGGTCGATTGATGGGGCCTTTTGGTGGGATGGCCACTTCCCAATGGGCCCACGGCAGCCATTGTCTGCAAAAAAGGGCACAAGTCGATTAGTGGCTAGTACTAAGACAAAGAAGATGAAAGACCTTCGAAAGACCGATACCTTTATGACTAGTGATGAGTTCATGTAACTGGAAGAACTATCTTCCTCACTTGAATCGCTGCTAGGAACTAATGTCGGCTCATGGAAGTTGGGGAGGAAGGCATCAAGAATAGCTAACGGAGTCCTATCCAAGAAAAGGGTCTCCGCTACAGAAGACCACCAAGAGGAAAATTGGCTTGCTCGACGCGAATTCAGGAAAAAATGCGGCAAGTCCACAATCTGGAGCTCATCGGCTATTTCTAGGACTCTAGGACTATATCCGCCGCAGCAGCATTCTTTACTCTAGCCCTGGGTTGAAGCCGATCTAGGAGCGGGAAGCTCGGGATGACTTGTCCAAAACCTAGTTGATGAGCAAATACAGAGGGATGATAAAATTCATACGATGGCTGAAACGTCCGATTTCTTGTATTTAAGCCGACATGAAGAATACTTGGAGAAATGAAAAATCTTGAACAGATCCAGAGTCGACTGAGGCATTGAGGAACTGTAGGCTTCCAGATGAAGGAAAGAAGGGCATTGGTAATCGGCCACATTGCTGTAACTGAAGAAGTCTTGCTGACTAAAGACCGTATTATCCAGTTGCAAGAAAAATGACATATATTTTTTCAAGCTGACTGGAGTGATTTTTGTGGCGGCGCCTGAGCACATAATGAATCTTTCCCCGTAAGATCGGCTAGCTCTATACTAAGGAATAACATTCTCTAGATTATCTTCACGAGGAAATGCAGAATCTTCCAAAGGTTCAGAGATAAGCGATCAGCTAAAAAGGCAGTATAGCCATATCTGGATAAACCATAAAGGCCCTCCTACGTTGCCAACAACAAACTTCACAAAACTAGAAAATAGACGACTTCTTATTGTATATATCTTTTGATAGACTACCCCTAGCAACATTTTACGTAGAGCAAGCCAATGTCCCTCTACTAGGCGCTCCGCCATCAACTGGTAGACTTGTGTCGGCCCAAGTGATGCCCCACAAAATAAGAATCTGTCTAGCCATAAGTTCAAGAAGGCAACATGCTCTTCGTCTGATACCAGCCCAATCACCTTATTGTTGTGCTGAATATACTTGATCCATCCCTCGCCCTTGGATTGAATCATCTTGTATTTGGGCTTACCACTAAAAGCCGACAATTGGTCACCATCTAGTCTCAAGCAGCATAGCTCCGCCACATCAAGAAGAGTTGGCCGATGGGGCCAATCCGGAATAAAAAGGCATTGAAGGTATCCGACCAGAAGTAACAAGTCGTGGCCATCAAGGGCTCATTGGCCTCTGGATTAGCAAGAGAGAGAGGGAGACACTCGGCTATACCTATTCTTTCCCATTCCTCCCATTTCTAGGCCGACACGCGAATGTACCAAGTTCTCCATTCTTTTAGGGCTATCGGCCAGGCCCTGAAGCTGTTGCTCCACTCCTCAGTGTTATAGCCAGAAGCCGACAAAGGAAGTCTCAGGATTTCTTCGTTTATAACCGTGTTGTCATCTAGACTCCCTACTAGTCCTAAGTAGTACTGATCATCACTATCGGGGATCGGGATGAGTACCTGGCTAGGATCCATTGGGGCGATCTGAGGTTGAAGCCGATCAGGAAGTTTGCGCGTGGAAGGAGAAAAGCTGATTTCAGTTGATGCGAGTGCCTGGGAGCGTAAGAATGACAATGGGGGACCCGCATATATATAGCACGGTGAAAATTTTGAAACGGTGGGAAATGATTTTTAAGCGACATGCGCAATTAAAACACACTGAGATTTTTACGACATCATTATTGCAGCAGTTACTAGAGGAGTTTTAAGCCGACGATGAGTAAACCGATAGGATTTTTGGAAGATAACAAGTTATCTCTAAAAAATGGGGGGCATATGTTTACACCGAAATTTGGCAGGTGTGGTTTAATCGGCAATTCGAGATCAGCAGAGTTTGGATAGTGCACGGTTTGGAGATATTTGGAAATAGATAAGATTGTTTAGGAAACCCAAGTCGACACGGATTCTGTTAACACCGTATTGTACTAGGACTCGGATAGGCCGAAGGGTATATAAGATGAGCCCAGGCTGGCTAGGAAAAACACACCTCAACCAAAATTCACATCTACCTTGTCTTCCCGTTGATTAGCTTTTAGTTCTGTAATTTCGCCTTGTAAGTGATTTTGATCAACAAGGTTGTGCATCGCCGACTGTTGATCTTCATCGATTACGCTCCAGGTTTGATTTGCTCTGATTTGTTGCGCATCGCCTTTTTAGAGTCAATTTGTGTTTATCTTTTGATTAGCCTTGATTGGCTAACCGCTGGTTTTAATCTGATCAGTTTTTTGGCTGATCGGAGTTTAACCGATCGTCACCTGAGATTGGCTTTGAGTGCATTCTTATGCTTCTTCCTTACCAATTCCAGTGTCAAATCGGTTGGCACGCTTTGAACCAGGTGTTTATCTGGTGTGCTGAAGCTAGGAACCCTACATCAAGTTTTTGGCGTCAACACTTGGTTAGAGAGGTTAAAGCTTTTTTTCCCTACGTTGAGCACTTTTACTCGGCCTAATTTATCTGAAAATTTTGGTACGATCCTCCATCAAAACTCATATCTCCATTTCTTCATCCAGATAGTGTTAGAGTTAGCACGACAAAATAAGATTTAACGTGAAAAAATCTCGAGGAGGAAACCAACGGGAGATAATCCACTAAAATCGTTCAAGATTATGGGGGTGGTTTATATAGCTAAAGAGTTCGAATTGTGCTAGATGTGGACTCCTATTTGGATATTGAGCATATCACTAATAAACCTATTTAGATATTTAAGTTATCTCTAACAAACATCTACTTAACTCAAAATTCATAATGAAATTGTATCCAGAAAACCCCATAGGGTAAGAAAGCACTGAAAGTCCATATGACTTATTGAGTGATAATATGAAAGACTGGAATATTCTTATCCAAACGCTTTTCATAAAGCAAAATTGAGCAAACCACAAGTAGGTTCAAAACACAGCTATCAACAAAGTAGATGAAGAAATCTGGGTTTTCAACGATTCATAACCCCAGTAAAGTCTCAGCCTGTGCAATTGACCTCCTAAAACAAATGCTCAATCATCAAATAGCATAAGCCAAAACATCACCATAGTGCTTGATAGATAGTGAAGAACTCATGTCATAGATTTTTTACATGCTCTATCTGGAACATAAAACTCAGCAAACAATGCTCATTAAAAGAGCAACTTGCATGTATAGTTATTACGCACATCAGACCATCGGCTTCAAAGGTAATTAAAATCCATGATATAGTTGAAACTACTCCTACAAAACTATCAAGATGAAGAAAAACTCTTGTATCAATGGAATATAAATTGTAGTAGACCCCTCATATCGAGCAATGACAACTAAACAACGTTGTAGTATCCATGTAGAAACAAACTCTTTCTTTTAATTTAAACCTTCATCTCAAACTGATATTTGGGCAAAACCTTAACTTTTAAATAGCAAAACTCTAAAGAATATGATGCTAGCTACCATCAGGGTGCCATTAAATTATTGAGAATTAATGTTGCCAAAGTTTTCATAATGGTCATGCAAGCAATCCAAGATTTGCAACATACCCAAACGGTAATTGAACACCAAATTCAGTTGTCTTCTCAACTAACAGTTTTTTCAAAGTGTCCTAGGTCAAATGTAGCCTAAATTAACTCATGTGTTAGAAAATACCTCTAACTCCACAAGACTCTATATGTGCGGGTTTTACTACAATAACCCTAATAGACGATGGATCATTGAAAAATCGTCAATGATTAATCCCGCATGTATGCAACCAATAATAGGCATAATGTCTTGAATTGCAGTAAAATCCTCCTCCAACGAAAATAATATGATGATCGATTGGAATAAAAGATTGTCGATAGAGATGGCGTTGAACAGCGTGGACAATGAATTTTGACAAACTGTGGCACTAGAACAGTTGCCGGGGAAAGCATGGGTCAACAAGTATAGTCTTGGAACGGAGTCGTGGCGAATCAAAATCACGAAATTGAGACTCTCTCCCTCCCCTCCCCCTCCCCCTGCGAGCCTATACATAATCTCTGGAACATTAATCAGAAAGAAGAATGCTCATGTCTCATTTGCAACAACACGCGCAATAAGGGTGTATGTCCTGCAAATCGCAAGGAGAACCACAAAAACAAAGCAATCTAAATTTTTGTGTTCCTCACGGGTGACAAAACGGGTATACTCCACCAATCCATGGTACGACGAATATGATCGATCCGCTTGTATGGCGCACCTGCCATCACTACTACCGAACGCGTGTTTACTGCCGGGTCCACATCGGCATCACTGTCGGATGTGGACCCCGCACTACCTAAGTGGCAGTGATAGTCGAGGACTATCACTACCGAATGTAAACCGGTAGTGATAATCACTATCACTGCCGGTTCAGACTTTCCAACCGGCAGTGATAATACTTATCACTGCTGGTTATCAATTATAACTGGCAATGGTAAGTAACTATCACTACTGCATGTTCAATAATATCCCAAAGGATAATAATTATCAATCTTTGGTCATCTTTATAACCGCAAGTGATAAGTAACTATCAACGCCCCATTTTTATCAATATCAAGCGGTGATAAATAGTATCATTGCCCTTTTTCCTTGTTAGCCGCAATGATAACTCTACATCTATTTTCATATCCAAAATGGCAAAGTGATGGGTTTTAAACCTTTTACATATTTCCGGTAGAGCATAGAGTGTGGATCACGTCTTCTTCTGCTGACTTATCCAGTTTCAACGGGTCGATGACTTTCGTGAAATCGTGTTGAAGAATGAACACAACTTTATAATTGGGTCTCGCACTTTCTCTGGCGAGAACACCCTAATTGCAACAGAAGCATCTGTGTCATCATCACGTGGCAATCATGAGACTTCATACCAATTAATTTTAAGTCTTTCATTGAGACTAGCCTCTTTATGTTAGCGAGAATAAGCTGGACGGAACTTTGACTCTGTGCAAACACTCACACACGCTAATTTTCTCATTCTTGCTTAAAGTGTAGCAACCTGTGGGAAGGTACTTTTTTCCTTGACCCAGGTCTTCATGATGCAGCTCCTTCCTGAGTTTCATATCATTCAGGTCCATCCGTGTGTTGAGTGTATCTTTTCTTTTGCCAGGTATGTTTAGTAAAATACCAAGCAAGCTGTCACACACGTTCTTCTCTATATGCATGACATCGATCGCATGTCGAACATCTAGGTGCTGCCAATAAGGTAGGTCCATAAATACTGATCTCTTTTTCCACAAAGCAGCTGTATCACCGAAACTCGGGACTGATGTACTTTCAGCTCCCTTTCCATGGATAATTTTAATATCCTTTACGGTTGCAAATATCTCTTTGCCGTTGCGATGTTTTGGAGCTAAAGCAATCTCCTTTGTACCGTCAAAAGCTCTCTTGTTGTTGCGATATGGGTGGTCCTTACGAAGAAACCTACGATGCCGCATGTAACACATTTTTCGGCAGTATTTCAGCCACCAGCTACCTATATCACCCATGCAATGGACGCATCCATTGAATCCCTTTATAGTCTGGCCCAAAAGATTGCCAAGAGCAGGGTAATCATTGATGGTTACGAACAACAACGCGTGTAGCATGAAGTTCTCTCTTTTGTACTCATCCCATACCCGTACACCGTTATTCCACAATACCAGAAGATCTTCAACCAGTGGTTTGAGGAACACATCAATATCATTGCCAAGTTGCCTCGGCCCTTGGATAAGTAACGGCATCATAATGTACTTCCGCTTTATGCAAAGCCAAGGAGGAAGATTGTAGATACATAAAGTCATCGGCCAAATGCTATGACGACTACTCATGTTGCCGAAAGGATTCATCCCATCCGTACTGAGTCCGAACCTTATATTCCTCATATCATATACAAAGTGTTTCTTATATTTTCTATCGATATTCCTCCACTACGCGGAGTCAGCAGGGTGTCTAAGCATTCCATCCTTCTTACGCTCTTCGGCGTGCCATCGCAGCAATTGAGCATGCCTTTTGTTCACAAAATGACGCTTCAAACGGGGGATTATAGGGAAATACCACACCACCTTAGTCAGAGGTCTTTTCTTCTTACGCTGCGCCTCGATGTCGTCATTGCCGCACTTATACCGAGATGCCTTGCAAACAGGACACACATCCAAATTTGCAAACTCATTGCGATACAATATGCAATCGTTTGGATATGCGTGTATTTTCTGCTGCACTTCCAGTCCCAACAGACAAACAACTTGCTTGGCCTGGTACGTAGTTGCTGGCAACACGTTACCCTCTGGAAGGACATCTCTGAAGAAATCTAACAGCTCTGTGAAACTCTTATCGGACCAACCGCTGCTTGCCTTCAACTGCAACATCGTAAACACAACATACAGCTTTTTGAGTTCCTCCTTGTAGCTTGGGTACAAGGGTGTTGTAGAATCCTCAACCATACGCTGAAACTTCTGAAAATCCCTTTCACTCGTGAAGTCCTCCCCATCATGCAATATCTGTTCTAGATCATCTTCATGGTTATCGATGAACGTGTCTTCATGGGTGTCGACGAACATATTTTCGACCACAATCGAGTCGTTGTCTTCATCATCATCAATTAGATGCCCTTCACATACAATCTCATCTTCACCGTGCTCGGTCCAACAGGTATAGGCAGACTTGAAACCCCTTCGAAGCAAGTGTGCACGGATCGCCTCAAGGTTAAAAAATTGCTTCTCATTCTTGCAATCGATGCACGAGCAACAAATATAGTCCATCGGCTTATTTGACTTGTACGCCGCAGCCGTGCTTAGAAAACTAGTCACACCGTTAAAATACTCTCTATCGCGATGGTCCGCTTCATACATCCATCTTTGGTCCATCTACAAATATTTATAACAAATAAAATCTCAATAAATCAATGAGTGCTCACAAATTGTTTTATTCATTTAATTTGTTATGCAGTGCTAGTTAATCTAGAATTTTTCATTACTTATAAATCTATATCCAAATCTCGATTGTAAAATCAATTAAATAATTGCTATTAGTTATATATAATAGTCGAATCCAAAGAAATTTACATTACTTACGTAAGTTTTAAATTAACATTTTTAGGTAATTAGATTAAACAATAGTAAATATTTTTACGTAAGAAATAATTTTAGGTAATTAGATTAAATAATAGTTAATTATGAAGTGCTACCACATTTAAATTCAATCAACGTATTAAATTCAATCACTAATTTAGTCCTCTAAATACTTAAATTCAACCTACATCATAATCTCACCAATCACTATACATATAAAAGTTGGTAATTTCAAATCTAGTCTCTATATTAAAGCTCTAATTGTGTTGACTATGCAATCAATAATTCTCACAACCTACAACCAGCAAAATGGAGCATGTCTGGTAGATCCAATCTCTGGTGCTGGTAGTACTCCCTGTAGGGTCAACTTATCACTGGCATAAGCATAATTATTACATGCAGTGCAGAGATTATCTTTTCAGGATGCAGAGTCATTCACTAAGCATGGTGTGAGTGCAATATTCCACACCTTTTCTTTAAGGCTTCCCTTTCCTGCCATGGCATTGCAACTTCTTTCCACACTTTACATGAAGTGGATAGCTGGTCTTTCCGTGTTTGTCATCAGTAAAAAAATGTACACAAGAATAGACCTAGAAGGAACAGCTTCAGAGATGCGTACCAAAATTTTGCACCTTAAACTTCGTAGCCCTTCCCTATCACATTTACGACTTATTGTATTAACATATACAATAAGTTAGGGTGTGTTTGGCAGGGATTCAGCTACTCCAGATTCGTGAATCTGGTGAAGCTGAAAATTCTAGCTTTACCAGATTCGTGAAGCTGAAGCTGTGAGTACATTAAGAATATTTAGATAGATCATCTTGTTTACATTTTAGACCAAAAATATAAACTTAATTCACTTTATTTTAGCCTACAAGTAGGCCCTTAGATTCCTTATGGAAAAAATTCTATTGGACAGCACTGCCCATGATATTGCGATGAGGTTCATACCAGAAAAACAGTGCATGCGGTAAGGGCAAATCGGAACGTAATAGCAGAGCCATCGTTCAATTTGCCCATCAGACAAACCTTCATCAGAAGGATGGATGAAACTTGCAACTAATTCCAGGACGGCAAGACCATGCATTTCCATCTCAACCAGCTGTGGCAATCCTATCCACATTGACCATGAACGGGACAGAAAAAAAATTGACTCTAATGTTTTTCCCTTTTCTTTTCAGTTGCTAACAGAGTAAAAAAACTAAAGGAAAATAACCTGAAAACTTTAGTATCTATAGAAGAAAATCAGTTATTAGCAGACATAGTCCTGTGTTATGAAATGATGATAAAATGCCTCCTGGGAACATTACAAAGGAAAGAAAGTTTCACAGGCAACACAGAGGCCCTCTACCAGGTACCAGCAACTTCAAGTGATGGACACTAGTAGGAATTAGCGAAGGACAACAATGCATCCTAAACTGTAGACAAACTTAGTTGACCTTCATTTTGCTTCATTAGGCAGTGACACTCGCGATACTTCTCAATAATGCTCCATCAACCATCCTAAGCCTGTGGAGAAAAGAACACACAGATTGATCTAAGCTGTTGTCGGCCCATGTGCTCTTCAGCTATCTACAGCTACAAATGATGGAGGCCTCATTTCTCTGTGCAGTTATGTTTCATCTCAGGATATTACTGTGTTGCATGTGATAGCACCAGTGCACCACTACATTGATAAGCACCTGAATGGAATCTTTTTTTGCTTCTCTGATACTGATAAGAGACCAGTGACCATCTTGTACTTTTATGCCTGCCAAATAAGGTGTAGAATGTAGATTCTGTTCGTAGTTACAATGGTTTCTAACAACTAATGAATTCCAGAGCTTCTGGTGTATACTATGTTGGTCATTGCTCCTCGTAACCCACAAGCAATTCATGCATTCCATGTCCACTCAATCTGGAATACCAACAGGCTTTTTTTACATCATCAGTATACTCCTTCCTACTACTTGATTCATGGACTTTAGCTACCTACTTTTGCTTATTAATACACTCTTAATATGTTAATAAGATTGCGCATAAAATCAACTGATTTTGAGCAAGACAACAATCATGGCGACAGCCACGAAGAATAAAGTGATTGCACTGGATATTGCCCACAATATGCTTCATGCAGAGAGGCAAAAGGTTAACTTCACATGGTCCAATTCTAAGTCTTCGATAAATTGAGGGCAACAGGTGTCCCCAGCACCCCTTTTGTATGGTACCCTGAAAATTTGCAGTTCCTGGAGCAAGGAAATCCCTGATAACCAATTGGCTCGTGTTGAGCATCTCACCCATATCCGCATATCAGCACTGCAGTGATTCATTTCCGGCCAAGGACTCTTAATCAGAGTTGATAAACCTCATAAATAGGACAAGATGGAACAGATAGCAAGTTTTCCCAATTTAATGCAATTAGTATTTTTATGAATCTCTCACCCAAAGCCAATGCAAAATCCTACAAGCTTTCTATTTCACACAAATGCTACCTTTTCATGCTTTTTTTTTCAAACATTACCTGCATTTGTTCATTCCATGTCAGAACTTCAGTGCCAACGCACTAACTCAGCTAAATGTTAATGATCCCAGTTATACAAATATGCTCTCAACACAAGCATCCTATTCAAGATTTCCATCTACTTTGATTAAACAATATGCTATTTCAGGAATCAGCACAATAACCTGTTAATGAGCTTAACAGATCTTATGATTTTAACAAAGAAGCTTTCACAAGATTTGCTCACGTTAGTGGTAGTGAATACAAGGCAATTGCAAAGATGTTAGTTTGTCTGTAAACAGTGTCCACTCAACTTCAGTTCCTGTTCAAACAACACGTTTTCACAGCCAACACTGGATCAAGTGCCCTGTCTAATTTTCCTTCTTTGTCAATGCAACCAGCAAAATTTCTCCAAATCTTTTTCCCAGGCATGCTAATATAGTAATTATTCCTCTTTTACAGATAGGGTAATTTTATGCTTCTTAACTTGCAAAGAGGTTAGTCCCTTTTTGTCCATGGTAATAAGTAGATTATTGGCTGGAAAACAAGTTACCAACCTACATATAATGGATTTTCCACGGTTTCTTCCAACATTCTCTTGCTTCTTCAGCTCTTGTTAGTTACACAAATTTCAGCCACTAACTCTTACCATACAGAACAAGATCAATTGTACATAACACCACTAGTTTGTCACTAAGTTGCACACAAATCCTGGAAGGGAACAGCGACGGTCATCGCCAATGCGTGCTAGTAATTCTTAAGCAAAAACACCATTAATGCCAAGTAGCCAACCACCGTACAAAGTAAAAAAATATAGCTGGGATAAATGTATTTCAGGACCCGATGAAAGAACCGAATTTCGGTGAAATTTTAGCGAAATTGGAAACCTGCTCGAAAGTAGCTCACTACCAACCGAGATCAGGCGAAATCTTCCACCAAGATCGCCTTCTCCATGGCCACCACCTCCCGCTCTTCCCCCTTGCCTACTCTACGTCCCAATTCATCAACTTCCTCTCTGATCCCCTCGACGCAGCCCTTCTATCGTCCAAGCTTCTCTCCCGCTCTTCCCGACCACCACAACATCGCCTCGTCCTCAGCCACGACCACCACCACGACCTCGCCCACACCGCCATCACTATCGCCACGACACCAAGGATGGCGTCGGGATGGCCTCAGAGGTGGGACCCGCGTCATCACGCTAGCTTCCACGTGGCGCGAGGGGTCATCATCCTCGCCGTCGGAGAGGGGAGTGGTCGATGCGGAGGAGAGCGGCCTCGTGATGAGGAGAAGACTCGCAATGGGCTCCAGCTGGATGGCGCATCGCTCGGGCCGCCCAAAGACTCCACGCGCGCGGTGGTTAATAATTAAGCGCGGGCGCGCGGCATCCTCCAACACGATCAACTACCACTCGGCTATTATTTATTTCGAGAGGAGTTGCAAGCGGATCCGTGGGTTCACATGTCATCGACGGCTCAGACCAAACATCCATGTTACTGTTAGCACGGTCTAGTCCAACCGTAAACGGGTCGTATTGATATGGCCTGTGAGCCCGTGCCATGCTTAGACCGGTACCTGGCACGGCATGGCACGGCTCGTTTACACCTTGGTCGGCACAGGGCCGACATGACATGGCCTAGTGTGGGAGATATATACCCCGTGGGCCCACAGGGCAGACCTATGAGGCTCAACTAGGCGAAACTAGGCCAGCCGACTACGGAGGACCGGAGGCGACAATGAAAGCGAGATATGAAGAATCGAGCAAATCCTACCAAGGAAACCGAAAGTCATATTAGGCAAAGGATGATTGTAATCCAAACCGATATAGAGTCGGATAGATATGAGGGTGCAGATTCCATCTCGTGATCCGAGTGGGATTCCCTATTGTAACCGCCTTCTCGCTATATAAAGGAGAGGTGGAGAACCATGAACACGTAACATCATCAAGAAATAAGTTAGCCACTCATAATTCCAGAGCACATGACTAGGGTATTATCTCCACCGTGAGAGTCTTAACTCAGATAATTTCCGTGTCTTGTGCTACCATCGAAGTTCCCGATCCGGCTTAGCCCCTTTTAATTATTGCTCGGTAACAAACCTCGGCGGTTAGCGCGTAGGGTAGAAATTGCGCTAGGATCAATCTTGGCAAGCTCGATGGCAATCTTCACCAAAAGCATGGCCACCTTGGCACGCCTGAGCGTTCGCTTCGAAGTCTGGATTTCATCGTAAGCGATCTTGGCCATCTTTCCCTTTCGGATTCGGATCGGTTCAATCTGGAAGCATTCAAGTTCCTTTAGCCGGGGCAACCACCGGATCGAACGGTCATGGCCATCCGTCCCGGACGCCCGAGTCGAACCACCGATGGAGAATCCCGAGTGGTCACAGATGTCAAAAAACCACTCGGACTTAAAGGACGGAACTACTCATCCTCTTGCTCCTCTGATTCAGAGGGAGGGGCGGGAGATTTCCAGAGATTTCGCAGCATTTTTGTAATCGAGGAGCTGCGAACGGAATCCTAGCAACAGAAAGACGCAGCAAACGCGGCAGAAGAAGACCGTCATTATCAAGAAGGCCGCGCGAAGCTCCTCCAGAACAGAGCCCGCAACGTTAATGAAGAAATCTTGCAGACAAAGAGGGGGAACCAATCGGTTTTCCATACTCCTCAGCAGAACATCGTGACCTCCAAAACGCTCCTTGATACTTTAGGGCCACTACTTGGCCCTGATAGCCCTGCTGCTCCGATCGTAGCCCAGGTTCAGGCTATGGTGGCGGCGGTAGCAGTTCAGCAGCACCAGGAGGAGCCATGTCGAACCCGCCGGTTCTGCATTTGCAGCGGTTAGCAGCGATACGGCTCGCAGCCGCACACAAAGTAGAGTTCCGGGGAAGACGCGCGCACAAAGATCACCGACCTCCGCATGGATTTAAATGCCAGGCGGCGCGATCGGGAAGATGAAGAGCGCCGTAAGCGCAGTGATAACTACGAACGTTTTGGCATTGGCCACGACGATCGAGACGATCACCGTAATAATCCCCGCTATTGTGGAGGGGAAAACGAAGACCGACGAGCCAGATCGCCTCATCGACGCTCTTCACGAAGACGCAACGATGGCCCTATTGAAGGCATCCGGGCTTTCACCCCTCGCCCGCCGAGTGGTCCGCCCGGCGATTCAACCCAAAAGCATCACCAAGTTTGACGGAGAAAGAGATCCCAAGCTTGGCTCCAAGTTTACTCTCTTGCGATCATGGCTGCTAGGGGCGATCGCAATGTGATGGCTAATTACCTTCCAGTCATGCTCACCTCTTCGGCTCAAGCATGGCTCATAGGACTTCCGGCAAATTCCATAGATTCCTGCGAAGATCTTTGTGAGCATTTCATCACCAACTTCGGGGCACTTACGACATTCGAACGCAATGGGACATGTACCGGCTCGCCAGAAAAGAATGAGACGCCCAGGAATTCATCCGGCGCTTCATGCAAAAGAAGAATACAATCAGGGACATCTCGGAAGCAGAAGTCATCGCAGCATTCCAGAAGGGTGTCAACGACCCCGACTTGATCAAGAAGATGTCTCAAAGCCGCCATCCACCGTAAGGGAGATGTTCGAGTGGCGGACCGTTACTGTGACGGCCTCGGATGCTCTCGCCGAAGCGGCGGGGCGATCGCTCGCGATAAAAGGACAAAAGGGATTACGCCGAGTCATCAAGACAACAGACAGAAACTAAGCTGAAGAAATAGTGGCGGCAACCGAACAAGGCTTCAAGATCGCGCGCCACGCATCTGAGCGACTACGATCATGTTGATGGAGGCTATCTGTCCTTTTCATCCAAAAGGCAAACATGCTGCAAAAGATTGCTTCACTTTGAGGAGATTTGCCAAGGAATCCAGAAAGCGACCAGCCAGAGGCGAAGCAAGAGAAGAAGATAAGAAAAAGCAGGATTCCCCTGAAGATGATGAGGGCGAATATCAAAAGATGGAACGAGAGCTCAACTACATCTACGGAGGCTCGATGGCTTATGAGTCAAAGCGGAAGCAAAAGCTCACGGCCAAGGACGTCAACGCCGTCATGCCGTGACCCCAAAGATCTCCGATGGTCCGAGGCTCCTATTACCTTTGACCGCTCGGATCATCCGGATCACATCCCTTATCCCGTAAGATTCTTCACCGGTGGACCGGTGCAGCGCAATGTTAAACTCAAGAGGTGCTTTGGTTGGCAAAGGCGTGGCTCAATGTTCTCTTCTCCAAAACTTTTGACGACATGAAGATTCCTCGTTCAATTAAAGCGGGCTCGTCACCATTCCACTGAGTAATTCCCGAACTTCTTTGGTACCACTCTGCAAATCACCTTGCGACCACGCTTGGAACCAAGGAGAATTTTCGGACCGAGTACCTCAACTTTGAAGTGGCCGACTTTCAGACGGCATATCATGCCATCTTAGGAAGGCCTGGCCTGGCTAGATTCATGGCCGTACCACATTATACTTATCTAGTCATGAAGATGCCAGGGCCAAAGGGTATCATTTCCATACGTGGAGATGTCAAGCAGTCGTTCGTCTGCGACAGAGAGAGCTACGAGATGGCCGAAGCTCAAGAAACGGCAGATGACTGAGAGAAGATCTCGCAAGCAGCCGCACACCAAGAAGATGAAGGAGAGGTGCCGCCAAGAAGCGCACTGTATGCAGCCTAAAACCCGATGAAGGGGTCAAAAGATAATCCTTGACCCATCCAACTCGCCAGACAGCTCGACGGGACAGCCTCGCCTCAATAGGAAGACGCTTCGTCACCTTTCTTCGCCAACCGACATCTTCGCGTGGAAACCATCCGATATGCGGTGTTCCCAGAGAGGTGATCGAGCACTCTTTGAACGTTGACGAGAAGGCCAAGCCCATCAAGCAACGGTTCAAGATTTGCTCAAGACGTAAAAGAAGCCATTAGGAAGAGATCACAAAGCTTTTAGCAAAGAGGTTTCATAAAAGATGTGTACCATCCCGATCGGGTCAAGAACCCAAGATTTGTTCGCAAAAAGAATAAAAAGGCGCGATGTGCGTTGATTATACCGATCTCAACAAGGCTTGCCCGAAGATCCTTTCGGCCGCCTCAGATAGACCAAGTGGTGGATTCGACGGCGGGTCGTGAACTCCCCGAGTTTTACGGATGCATACCGGGATATCACCGGATCAAAGCTAAAAGAAGAAGATTGCATCAAGACTTCGCTCATCACTCCGCTTACGATTCGCTACATCACGATGCCATTCGGTCTCAAAAACGGCGCAACTTATCAACGCGCGATACAGCGATGTTTTCACTCCCAAATTGGGCGCAACGTGGAAGCATATGTCGACGACGTCGTTGTCAAGACTCGCACGAAGGAAGACCTCATATCTGACTTGGCGGAAACCTTCGAAAGCCTAAGGGCTTACAAAATGAAGCTGAATCCAGAAAAATGCGTTTTTGGTGTCCCGTCAGGAAAGTTACTCGGATTTATCGTGTCACAGCGTGGCATCGAGGCAAACCCAGAGAAGATCAATGCAATTCTGAAAATGAAACCTCCAACCAGTCAGAAGGACGTCCAGAAACTCACCGGATGCATGGTGGCACTCGGCAGATTCATCTCTCGCCTAGGATCTCGAGGAATGCCCTTTTTCAAACTTCTAAAGAAGCAGGGTAACTTTCAATGGACCTTTGAAGCACAACAGGCTTTTGAAGAACTGAAGACATTCTTATCATCCCTACATCCGGTCCCGCAATGTTCGAAGAGCCCTTTTGCTCTACATTGCCGCAACGACTATGTAGTCGGCCACGCAATCGCAGCAGAGCGAAAGGAAGAGAGGCACCTTCGTAAAATCCAATGCCGCCTACTTCATCACGAGGTGTTGGGAGAATCCACAGGCGCTACCCATGTACAAAAACTATTGTACTGTGGTTGCTCGCCTCACGCAAACTCAAGCATTACTTCCAAGAACATTCAATTGCGGTGGTCACCACTTTCCCGCTTGGGGACATACTCTATAATCGGGAGGCCACCGAAGGATTGCAAATGGGCGATCAAATGCGCCCGAGCTCGGCGTGTTCGGTCTTCAGCTCCACGGGTCGCTGTCGCTAAAATCGTTGAATGTGTTCTCGATCCACTACGCGATCGGTGGACCTGGGACTCGAGGAGAGACAGAGAGAGATCCTCAAGAAGAGGAAGAATCCATGAAGAAGAAGAGGCAACCCGCAAAAAGACGAACGATCAACCGGCGGAGAAAGGTAGTGCGATCGCCAGGGTTGAGGCTAAGTACACTCTTATACGGGGCAACGCCTGTCTCCGGAGGGAGACTCGCTTCAACTCTGGACGACGCTTGGCATGGAGGCGGGAACGATTCACCTTCCAAAGCGCCGAACGTAACGTCAAGACATTTTTCAAGAGTGTCGACGCCATGATGATCCAAGACTTTAAACGGGCCAAGACACCGGTTGCTCCCTAAATGGGCCGAGAATCAAGTACATTAAGGCGGCTAAACATTCCCCATAAATCAAATTCAGCCCAAAAGAAACCTTTTTCCAACATTAGAACAATTATCCCGAAGAAGCAGCAAAAAACACAAGATAAGTTGAGTACAAACAGAAAACTACACAGACCCAGTCCGTGTTTTAACCAAAATGTATAAAGATCCTTGACTTCATCCATGAGGGCGAGCACTCTGTCGTCATCAACAAAGGCGGGCAAATCCTCCTTGATGCCTTTCGAGCTCCACCATGATATAAAGACTTGGTGATCGCTAACGCTCGGCAAAGGCCAGAATTGCGATGTCCTCCAAGCGCAATCGGCTTCTTGGGGCTTCTTCCACTCAATTGTGATATCAAGATCATAGGGGACACCGGTGCCGGCTTCATCAGACCTGTGATTCGCAGACCTTTCGGAGCCCAATTGAAGACTAGTCGACCGCTTTGCGGTTTTTGATTTTATCATCAAGAGCCCCAGATTGGGCTTATGAAGTTGACCCGATGCATCGCAAGATACCGGTCGGGTAATTATTAAACCGCAAAAACGAATGACAACAGATGTAAGATGAGATCGAACCGCACCTTCCAAGTCTCTCGCCGCCTTGGCTACTTGTTCCTGGCGTCCTCTTCACCTTCTTCGCTTTTTTCATTTCGGAAAGAGAGGCTTCGAGTTTCTACCGGAAATCTGGCAAAAAGATGAAGACTGGGGCATCAGAAGACAAAGGATAAAATCAGGGCCCGAGACACTCGGACAGAAGGATCACCGTCCGAAAGACTGGTCAAATTCAATTTCTCTGCCTCGAGGGACTGAACGCGACTTCGAAGCCCTTCCAATTCCTCTCGATTCTCCACGCTGCGTGTGAGCTCACTCGAACTCGGCGACCGCTCGACCTCCTCAGCGTAATCTTTCCTCATTTTCATCCTTGGAAATAGTTTTTGAAGAAGGAAGTTCCGGTCTTTGGTGAAAGATGACAGGCGCTGGAGACGGTAAAGCGATGTTAGGCTTCAGGGAAAAAAGAGAACTTTCAAAGAAAGCACAGAGCAGACTACTCACCTCACCAAGGCGCCAACACTCACGAAAGCAAAGATCAAAGAACGACTTCCAATCCTCGACCTCGATCTCGCCATCCAACAGACTATGTCACCTTCGTCATCGATGAACGCAGCCGCGACCGGAGATTTCAGGAGAAAGCGAGGAATTTCGACGCACGGTGGTGGATGGCGAGGAGGTGGAAGGATCTTCGGCGTGAAGGAGCAAAGAAGATCATCAGGGACGCTTGGCGACGAATGGCTCAAGATGGAAAGGCGTAAGGAACCACTTGGCCCAAAGCGGCACTCGCTGCTTGTGGCCTGGGTCATTTGGGGCACCGTTCCGACTAGTTTCGGAGTAGCACTGGGTGCAGGAGGCACAGCATCAATCGGCGCCTCGGCCTCTGCCACGTCGAAGGCCCTAGGGGCGACATCTCATGAAGAACTTCGTCAATAGGATCCCTACGAGGAGAAACGATTAAGACATGATCCAGGAAGCAAAGAAAGACTAGCAAGGAAATCCAACCTGTTGGATCTTGTTATCTTGCACTTCAAACCCCTCCGAGTGGAAGGATCGCCAAGAGGAGTCTCTCATGGCGCACCTTTGCGCGGCAGACAAGGAACTCGGTCGGTAGCGGCGAAGGCACACTTTTCACCGAAGGTGGGCCCGAGGGCTTAAACACCTCGGGTTCCACTGACTGGCTCGAAGAAGAAGAAGAAGAGGAAGTCGGGGGAGGAGGTCGTGTGGCCGCGGGGTCTCGAATCTTCGGACCCCGGGGTACACTTGTCCGATCGCTCCGCTGGCCTTGCGAACAATCGAGCTTTTCCTTCTTGGATGGATCATCACGGCGCGCTCGTTTTGCTCGCCGGCGCTTTGGGGCGGAAGTATGAGCGCCAAGGGAAGTTTCGCTTATCACTCTTATGGACGGAAACTCGTAATGTAGCAAGATCGGAAAAGAAGGCCTCACGCCCCGCTAATGTGAAAAGTACATCCGAATCAAGATTCAGATGAAAGCGAGGAGAATCGATGCCGAAGGCATCAAAGAGCCCTTCACCGGGGCAATCTGGATTCACCAGAAAAGGTCTTGGCTTTTTGGGAATAGCGATCTTCTCGCTTGGGGCAAAGAATTCAGAGACACGGCCTAAAAACACCATCAAGTAATTTCTTCAAACCTCCGGTGTGGGATCATCGAGCCCTCATACTCATACCCCGGATGAACTCGGTCCTTGAGGGGTCAATCCCATGGATACAAAGTTGGCAATAATGGCCATACCAGTAAGCCCATTTTCCTTCAGCTCAGCAATCAGCCCTATAAGATCAATCACTTGGTCCATCCCGTCGTCCTTGGGGAGCGATGTCCAGTCAGGAGAGGGCTTGGGTGGCCACCCAGAAAAAGCAAGCAATGGAGGCTCAGGATTGGCACAGTAGAACCACTCTTGGTGCCAGCCTTTATTCGAGGTCCTAAAAGGAATGGTAAAGTAAGGTTTTTTCATGCCATCCCTTAGCTGAAATCCGGCACCTCCGACCACGTTGGGGGAATTCTTATTGGGAAAAGGCTTAAGAAGGAAGAGGTGGCGAAAGAGATTAAAGTGGGGACGGATGCCAAGGAAGGATTCGCAAAGATTGACAAAGGCAGCGATTTGGAGAATGGAATTGGGGTTGAGGTGAGTTAGCTCGATCCCGTAGAATTCAAGAATGCCACGGAAAAAGGGAGATGCCGGAAGACCCAACCCACGCATGAAGAAGGATTCGAAGATAACCACCTCCTCAAAGACAGGGGTAGGGTAATTCACTGGCAAGGGCGGGTGGCGAGCATCACCAATGGCGGAAAAACACCCATGCCTACCAAGTCCTCCAACCGTCCCTCCGTCGTTACCGAGGTAGCCCAATCCTTGGTCGAGGCGGACGGGGGAACAGTTGCGGGAGAAGGGGACGACATCCTCGAACGAAGCAGTCTCGCGATCGCGTGAGGTTAGGAGTTAACCCTAACGGCGGAGGTCGCGAGGGAAAAGATTGGAGGACCAAAGGGGCGAAAAAGAACAGTGCAAAGATACTTCGTTCTACCCTATATTGATAAGGGAGCGGTGCCAACTTTCGCCGAGCGGAAACCGCTTCACTTTTTCCATGCCCCAAGCCGCCTAGGAGCACTTCAGTGGGCGTGAACACGCATGTCGCACAATCGCTAATGGCCCAACAAAATAAATTGGGAAAAGGTACGCCCCAAGATGGGCCAAAAGCCAAAAACCCGTGACATACGGGATCATGGGTACCACCCCAGGAAAAACATCCTCTTATGCTATGCTTTATGCTAGGTCGCAGGCTGATAACGTTCAGAGAACGAAGTCAGATACCATAAAGATGACTTGACAAAAAACAGACATCCCCAAGGTACGAGGCTCGCATAACCTTAAAAAAAAAGGGGTGACGACGGGTACCAAATGGGCAGGATGAAATGTGCTCGTAAAAAGCCGGGGGTTACCATACGCCAATACCACTCTACCGAAAGTACGGATGTGCATTGAAACATACTAAGAAACGAGTCGGCCTAATAAACCTGGTGGGAGACAAATGAATAATCATACAAAAGGATTTCGTCGAGTTCTTCGTGACCTCCTTGCCAAGCAACAAGCACTCAGCTATAAGCACTCAGGAAGACTTGACTGCAGAAAGGCACTCGATCGCGAAGCACTCGGGGGCTACTGTGGGAGATATATACCCCGGGGGCCCACAGGGCAGACCTATGAGGCTCAACTAGGCGAAACTAGGCCAGGCCGACTACGGAGGACTGGAGGCATATGATGGAATAAGTCCTTGTACTTGGTTTTTGTGGTCTTCATGTAGTTCTTTTGCAGGACAGCATCTTAGACTACTTTAGGACAGCATCTTAGACTACTTTTGCAGGACAGATCTTAGACTACTTTAGGTCTTATAGACTACTTTAGGACAAAGATCTATGACAAAGATCTTAGACTAGCATCTTGGCATATGCTTGGGCTTCCGCCGCACTATAATATGTAACCCCAACCCCTCAAAGTTGGCATGGCATTGTGTGAGAAATAAACAAGAAAATTGCCCTAACTCCTATTGTCATCCTCTCAATGAGAGTAAGAATTCAGCTACTAACAAGTGGTATCGAGCCGTTCTTTCCTCAGAGCCTAAACATCTCTTGCTCATCTCCTTCCCACGCCCCCTTGTTTCTCACTAGCAAGAAGAATAACAAATTGCTCGCCCCCTTCATCTCTCGAATGCAGATAAGCAGCTTGCTCGAGGCAGCTTCTTCCCTAGCAAGCAATTTCACTAGCACGCCATGTCCGGCGATCAGCCTTCTGCCGGCGGCTTTCGAAGGCTGCCGCAATAGAGGCCGAGGTTGCCGCGGCAGAGATCATGAGCGAGCAAAGAAGCAGAGATCGCAGCGACGGGGCAAGGGCGGCAAGGTCGGGGCGCGAAGCCGCGGCAAAGAAGAAGGGCGTATGGAAGCGGCGGCGGATGCAAATACAGGCGGGCGGCAAAAGAGAGTTTCGAGGCTCAAGGCAAGAAGCCTCAGCAGCTCTGCCTTCGCCGACGGCAACATCGACGTGGGGCTGCCGGCGAGCGAGGCAAGCGGCTCGCGGCGGCGGCGGCGGGCAACAAGACTTCCGAGCGTGGTGGCAGCCAGACAGCGCGGACGCGCTAACGGCGCCCCAAGGGCGGCGGTTGGGTCGACGGAGATCGCGCTTTTACAGCGGCGCGCTCTCCCACGGGACAGACGATGGTCACCACGGATCTGTGCCATTGTCGTGACGCGGTCCGGCGGTGGATGGCCTACTCACCAAGACCAACTACGCCGAGCGGGCCGCGGTGATGCGGACGGCCAAAGCGGCACATGTGGGAAGCCGCCGGACGGCGACGCCGACATTACGAGGATCGACGGCGCCGATGCCCTCATAGCCGCAGCTCACCGAGATGCGCTTCGCTTCAACAAGCGAACCGCCAGGAGGCTCGATGCCATCAACTGCAAGCACGCGCATCGGCAGGCGATCAAGCGCGCGCAAGACCACCTGCAGCACTTCGCAGGAGCTGGAAAACCGCCTTCAAGCCAAAGTGAGGACGCGGACGACTTTGCTCTCCGCCTCAACACTCGCCGCAGAAGATGGTGCAGTTCGGGCGACGACACCACGACGAGGAGAGAGCTGTCCGCAGCTTTTCCGTTGCATCCCCGAGAAGTACAAGCAGATCGCCGCCGATCGAAGTCTCTGCTGATCTCTCCACGATGTCGATCGAAGAGGCGATAGGTCGCTTCAAGGTCGCCGACAATGATTTAACCACGCCTCTCTCGGGGCCTATCACCATCGGCGGAAGTCAGATCTCACTCGGGAACAGGAGGCCCGCCAGGTGTCCGGAAGAAGGGAGTCCTCTTCCGCGACAGCGGCCGCAGCGCGCTTAAGCCGCAAGAAGGCGCTACGGACGCTGCCCAGTCGGGCGCGAGGACGCGCCGAGGGTGACGCCCACGGAGGTGCCTGTGGCGGCGCCACCGGCAACCGTGGTTTCAAGACGAGACGACTCGCCAAGAATCTGGCAAGCTTGGCCATTGGGCCAAGGAGTGTCGCCACCACGACGCGTGGCTGTGCCCACGCCGCACAAGTGGAGGAAGAAGAGCCGGCTCGCTCCCGCACACGCAAGCATCGAAGTTATCTCCAGCGCATCGGCCGCAAAGAAATCTCCTCCACCTTGATGAGCCGAGAGCACACGCCTTTCTTGGCGATCGCTCCAAAGCAGCGATAAGATTGACGGTGGTACCGACACGGGCGCTACCCATCACATGACCGGCCGACGGGGTTCTTCACCAAGCTTGACTCCAACGTCCGAGGCTCCGTCAAGTTTGGGGACGCCCCGTGGAGATCAAGGGCGCGGCTCTCGCCCTCTTCACCGCCGAAGTCCGGAGAGCACAGTGCGCCACCGAGTCTACTACATCCCCGTTAGGAACTCTATCATCGGCATGGGACACCTGGATGAGAACGGCTCAAGCGTGGCGATCAAGAGCGAGTCATGAGGATTTGGGATCACCATCGCCGCTTTCTTGCCAAGGTAACCAGAGGCATCAATCGACTATACGCCCTCAACGTGTGTGGCACAACCTTCGCTTTGTTGCTCGTCGACGACGAGGCGTGGCATGGCATGAGCGCCGCACCTTTTCACTTTGAGGCCCTCAAGAGGCTCGGTGCAACGAGATGGTGCATGGTCTCCGTGCCTTGACCACGTGGAGCGCTTCGCGACGCTCACAGGCCGACAAAGAGTAGGCGGCTCCCTTTCTCAAAGCAGCCGAGCTTCCGAGCCAAGGAGCGGCTCGAGCTTCGTGCCGGGACTTGTGTCGTAAGTGACACCACCACACCAGAGGACGACGCCATTTTCGCCGCTCGTCGACGCACCTCTCCCGCTACATGTGGGTGATGGTTCTCGGCAACAAGGAGAGATGCGGATGCCATCAGCGCGCGGAAGCCGCCTGAGGTAGAATGCGGCAAGAAGTGCAAGATGTCGCAAGACCGACAACGCGATTTAATTCACTTGGCGGTGAGTTCGCGTCAGATCTTGTGGATGAGGGCATTCACGCCACTACTCCGCAGTGTCTTCGCAGCAGAAGCGGCGCTGCCGAGCGGCGCAACTGAGGCGGTTGTGGGGATGGCTCGGGCCTCCTCAAGCAGAGGGGATGCCGACTGCCTTCGGGAGAGGCGGTGGACGGCCGTCACATCCTCAACCGCCGCCCACCAAGGCTCTCAATGGCAGACGCCAGACGAGGCTTGGCATGGGCGCAAGCCTAGATCTCTCACCCACGGGTTTTCGGCCACCTCGCGTTCACAAAGAGCTTAGCCACATCGGCAAGCTCGGCACGTAACACCTGTGGTGTTCCTCGGCTATGCGAGGGCTCAAAGGCCTACCGTGATTCTTGATCCAGGATTACGGCGTGCAAGACGCGCTGGGCGATGTAGTGTTGACGAAAGGGCGAGGATGGGCATGGGATAAGGCGTGGACGATGGCTCGACCGACGACAACGACTTCACCGTCGAGTACGCCCACTTCAAGGGAGCCGGGGAGTAGGCGCCTCTTCACCAAGCATGCCTACCCCAAATCCCCGAACTTCCACCGACTCAACAATATGCTCTCCGGCCACAACTTCGTGCGGCAAGTTCTTCGCCAACACCACCACACGGCAACTCCCACGACTCAAAGACTAACGCCCTCCCACCGCACGCCCATCCGACACCGGCTAGTATCGACCACGGCGGTGGAGTTCGCTACCCCGCCTCCCACGATGAGGAGCGATCGACGTGTACCACGACGGCGAGCCGCTGCGGTATCGTCACGATGGGGAACCTTCTCGACCGACCACCGGTGCCGGATCGGTGCCTCGCGATCCGAGGTGCAGCAGATCTTGCGTGTGACGATGGCGAGCTCGTTCTTTCGCGGAGGTCGCGAGACACGCGGCATGGCGTGCCGCGATGCGATCGGAGATGGATGCGGTTGAGAAGAACCGCGACTGGAGCTTGCCGATCTCCTCGTGGTCACCGCGCGATCACTCTTAAGTGGGTGTTCGTCAAGAGGATGAAGCCGCGCCATTGTCAAGCACAAGGCTCGCTTGGTGGCACGCGGTTTCGCGGCAGCAGAGGGGATCGACTTCGACGATGCCTTCGCTTCGCGGGTACCGGATAGAATCGGCGACTTCTTCTCCTACTTGGCTGCCCAGAAGGCCGGCATGTTCATCACATGGATGTTAAATCGGCGTTTCTTAACGGCGATTTGAAGGAGGAGGTCTACGTGACCACGTGCAGGGCTTTGAGATTCGACAAGGAGGGTAGGTGATGCGCTGCGCAAGGCCTCTATGGCTTGCGGCAGATCGAGGGCGGAATGCCAAGTTGATTCCACACTCAAAAGGATGGGCTTGAGCAAAGCCCGCGACGAGGCGGCCATCTGCGGGCGGGCAATGGTGGAAACGCCTGCCGGTGGGTGTCTACGTCGATGATTTGGTGATCACCGGCACCAAGGATGTGGAGGTGGCAGCATTCAAGGAAGAGATGAAGGCCACCTTCCAAATGAGTGACCTGGGGCCTCTCTCCTTCTACCTCGGGATCGAGGTGCACCAGGATGATTCCGGAATCACACTTCGACAGACCGCCTACGCCAAGCGTGTCGTTGAGCTGGCTGGGCTCACCGACTGCAACCCAGACTCACTCCGATGGAGGAGCGACTGAAGCTGAGCCGCGATGACACGACGGAAGAGGTGGACGCTACGCAGACGGCGTCTTGTGGGAGCCTCCGCTACCTCGCCCACACACGGCCGGATTTGGCTTTCTCCGCTATTAGCTCGTTAGTCGGTTCATGCGGCGACCGACGACGGAGCATCAACAAAGCTATGAAGAGGATCATCCGCTATGTTGCGGGACTTCTCGACCACTGGCGCCTACTACCCGAGGTGCCCTCGAGAGGCACACCTCGTCTGGCCATAACGACAATGACCACCGCGGCGACATCGACACCAAAGAAGAGCACGAAGCGGATTCTTCTTCCGGCAAGTGCCTCGTTAATGGGCAATCGGTTAAACAAACAAGTGGTGGCCCTGTCTCAACATGCGAGGTCGAGTACATAGCGGCTTCCACCGCTTCGACTCAGCACTTTGGCTTGCTCGATCGCTTGGTGATCTCCTCGGCAGAGACACCGGCGGTGGAACTCGGGGTGGACAAAGAAGTCCGCCTGCCTTGGCAAAGAACCCCCTTTTCATTTAACGGAGCAAGCACATCCAAAGCGAGGTACCATTTCATCCGGATTGCTTGGACGAAGGAAGCATCAAGGCGCGCTACATCAACACTAAGGACCACTTATGACCTCGCTCACCAAGCACCTTGAAGGATCAAGTTCCTTGAGCTCGCCTCCAGACCGGATGGTCCAACTTTCCCACAAGACGCACCTGGACAAGACTTAGGGGAGAATGATGGAATAAGTCCTTGTACTTGGTCTTTGTGGTCCTCATGTAGTTCTTTTGGCAGACAAAGATCTTAGACTACTTTAGGACAAAGATCTTAGACTACTTTTGCAGACAAAGATCTTAGACTACTTTAGGTCTTAGACTACTTTAGGACAGATCTAAGGACAAGATCTTAGACTAGCATCTTGGCATATGCTTGGTCGCCCGCCACTATAATATGTAACCCCAACCCTCAAAGTTGGCATGGCATTGTGTGAGAAATAAACAAGAAAATTGCCCTAACTCCTATTGTCATCCTCTCTCAATGAGAGTAAGAATTCAGCTACTAACAAAGATATTGGGCCGAGCGAGATATGAAGAATCAGAGCAAATCCCACCAAGGAAACCGAAATATATTAGGCAAAGGATGATTGTAATCCAAACCGATATAGAGTCGGATAGATATGAGGGTGCAGATTCCATCTCGATCCGAGTGGGATTCCCTATTGTAACCGCCTCTCTCTCGCTATATAAAGGGAGAGGCGGAGAACTATGAACACAGAACATCATCAGCAAATAAGTTAGCCACTCATAATTCCAGAGCACAGGACTAGGGTATTATCTCCACCGTGAGAGCCCGAACTCAGATAATTTCCGTGTCTTGTGCTACCATCGAAGTTCCCGATCCAACTTATAGCCCCTTTTAATTATTGTTTGTGAATAAACCTCGACACCTAGCCTACTAGGCGATATGGTCCGATTAACCTGACACGGTCTGCTTGGTCCGCTTAGTTTTAAAAATAGTCATTTTATAACCTGCTTGATGATTAAAAAGTTTCAAAAACTAAAAAATTTCAAAAATCCGATTTTTTTCCTATAAATAGATAGCTGCCTCCCTCATTTTCACACTAGCAAAGTTGTATTCTCTTCGCTTGATTCCCTTGTGAAAATTCTTTTGCTCTTGATGGTAATTTGATAAAATTCAAAATAGTTTTGCTAAAAATCCAAAATATGATTATGGTAACTCTTTTCTTGTCATTTTAAATCTCTTCCGATCTAAATTATCATTCTAATCTTTTTTCTTTAAAAATAATTTCAGATAGACAACTGCATTACATTGATTGATATTGTGAAAGAATTAACTACGAGCCCTCAACAAGAAAATCATACACCTGTCTATAACACTCAAGGTTATTAAAACGTAAAACGAGAATGAAACGACCCACCCCCTTTTTAACTTTTAAACGTTTAAACGAGTGTTGAAACGTAGTTTTAGACACTATTGCAAAATGAATATGGGGCAAAGATATATCACATATGTACCTTGATTTTGTTGTCTTCTTCCACATAGTTTGAAGCCATATGCCGTGCATTCTTCTCCCATATACCCATTTCCCTTGCACATTGCAACATATGAATTACTATAACAAGAAATTATAATTCAATTAAATAAATAAATATGTTTTGAATCACATACCCTTTTGATGATCGTCTTCTTCTCTCTTTCCAATCCACAAACTACAAGAAATTTGCACATCAATGAAGCGAAAACTAAAGTTAAAGACAAGATACATTACGACATAAGTTTACATCCACACAATAGCATAGTTCATACAATAAAATAAGCGATGGTCCACAAAATAACTAAATAAGTCAACAGACAACAGACTGGACGTTCGAGCTGTGAACTACTGTATGTAATTCTAGGTAAAAGAAGACACTAGCACGAGTCAACAAAGACAGACCACTCACCACCACCACAGAGCGTATCGAGTTTCAGGCGAAGCTTACATGGGCGCATGCGAATCAGAAGGCAAGACGGGCGGTTTTATGGCGGGGACGCGAAGGTCGGGCAGGCGGCGGAAGAAGTTTCTGGCAGGCGGAGGCGCTGGCGAAGCTTCGGCGGACGACGCCAAGTTTCAAGGTTTCATCGGCATGGCGGGAAGAAGTTTTCAGGCGGCGACGGCGTACGGCGAAGTTCGCCGGCGGACGGCGGACGGCGGATCTAGGTTAGTCTCTTCGCCGCCTCTTGTTCTCGCCGAGGCTTTCTCCCGACTCTAACCCTTTCTCCGTAATCCAGATAAACCCCGCCCCACCCGACCCCAACAACCGATTTCTTCTCCGATTTTTTCTCCAGAACGATCCGAACGCCTGCTTCGTCCGACGGACGTTTCGACGCTTTCACGACGTTCTACGGACGCTTCGGACGCTTTTACGAGATGAAGTCGAACGCCGGACGCTCCAAGCCTCACGACGCTCGACGCTTAACGACGTGAAAACGCTGCTTTAACGACGCTTTTAATAACCATGATAACACTAGGCAAACCCAGAACGTGTTAGTGCTCAAATAGAAGGTCATATTGAGTTTTTAACTGGTAAAGGTTTTAACGAGCTAGCCAAATATCAATAAAGCTCATTATTTAATTCCAATTATTTGTCTCATTTTAGAATTTATTATATGTTTTAGCTTTTTCTTAATTTACAAATATTTTTAAAAAAATTTCTAATTATTCTAAATTTTTTGTTTTTTTTATTTTCTGGCGCTAACGGGCTGGCCCAGCCTGTTTAGGCCTGTCAATCCCATGCCGGCACAACACAGCTAATGAGGCTATCGTGGGTCGTGCTTGGACTGGTCGCCGACCAGTGAGCCAAGACAAGACGGCCTATATATTAGTTGGGCCGTACCATTTGACAGCCGACAAGACCGCACCACCCATTTGGCCCCACACTACCAAACAAAGGATAGAGCTAGAAAAATTATATTAGAGGTGTACATTTTATATGTACAACTCTATAGTCTCGTACAATGATTTTATAAAATTATAAATTTAACGTATATATTAAAATTTAGTAAAAGTATAATACAAATAGTTCTAAGGTCTTAAAAATCCCAAACAACTAGAATGAATACCAATTCAATCAATAATTTTTGTCAATTGAAGATGTGATCTTGTAGCACTTTTCACATCTCCTAGTACCGCCCCTACCATTAAACCTACATGACATGTAATAGTATCTAGAATTACTATTGGAAACATATACTGCCTTCATTTCTGAATACATGTTATTGTAGGTTGTAGCCTTCAAATTTTGTTTGTAAATACATGTTATTCTATAATTTTGAGACAACTTTTAACCTTTTTCTTTGCATACCTCTACCATCATTATTCCTAATATTATTTATTATTGTGAAATAGAGTAACACATAGTAGCTAAGAGCAATAAGTGTGCTAAAGAATTTCTACATATGTCTTGGTTGAAGTGTAAAATCCTAAAACATCATATATTTATGAACGAAGAGAGTATAAAACATAGTTAGCCTTTCTCATCACTGACTGTTTGTTACAGACAGTTTACACACATGTGACCTTGGCAAATCAAAGAGTTGCAATCCTGTTATGCCTGACAATGATCTACAACAAGTATTCATCAAGAGAGGGTGCAAGCGATCTTGATCCTACATTATGAAGATTGGATAGCCCGCATTCACTTCTGGTGTATACTAAGGATTCAAATTTCGTTTTGAAGAAAATTTCGCCAATGGCCGAAATCCGAAATTTCAGCGAAATTTTGTTATTTCGGACGAAATCCGTTCAAAATTCAATCCGATTTCTTTATTACCAAAATTTCAGCCAAAAATCTGAAATTTCGCCCAATTTCAACTGATTGAAAAATGGTTCAAAGGATGTCAAAAAAATTTGAAATTTGTTTTGAAGGTTCCTGACAAATTAGAAATGTTCTCATTAAATTTTCAGGTGATTATCATATCTGAGGAATTTTTAAAAATTCAAACATTGCTACATCCTGATAAAACATTGACCGATAAGTTTGAACCGAATGAAAATTAGAACAAACGAGGTTATAAACTTTTGAAAAAAATTTGGATGGTCCTGACATATCTATAATATTCTCATTAAATTTTCAGATGATGATCAAATGTTATGAATTTTTAAAAATTCAAACAGTGCTACTGTCCTGTTAAAAGGCTTATCGGCAAATTTGAACGAAATGAAAAATTGTTCAAACCATGTTATAAAATTTTGAAAATTTTTTTGGATGGTCCTGATGTAGAATTAATGGTTATATAAAATGTTTAGATGATGATCATGCTTAAATAATTTTTAAAAATTCTGACAGTGTTATGTCTTAATAAAAGCCCGATGATCAATACATAGATTTAATTTAGCAATCAAAAAAAGGTTTAAATTTTTTAAAAATTTCACAGAAGGTTGATAAGGAAATTCTTAATATCTCATAAAAATTTTGAATCATGATCACCCTCTAGTGAATTTATAAAATTCTTACAATGTACAATTTATGTTGTTTCTCTGTTTGATTTTTGAAATATAATATAACAAATAAAGTTTAGTGCTTACATAGATTTGATTGAGCAAACAAAAAAAGTTAACATTTTTTGAAAATTTTATATAATGTTACTGAGGTAATTATTAATCTCTCGTAAAAATTTTAGATCATGATCATACTCGAGAAAATTTATAAAATTATGACAAGATAACTATCTCAATTATGTTCATTCTATTTTTGATTTTTAAAGATAAAAAATGAACTTCAATTATTCGAAAATGTTTCCGTATGATCCTACACTTCTCAAGATAGTATCATAAAATTTTCAACTCATTATCAAGCTTGTACAATTTTATAAAAATCTAACAGTGTTTCTGCCAAAATTTTACAATGTCTCAAAAATTCATTTTTTTCAAAAAAAATTCATAGAAGATCACTTTCTTATGGGTTATTGGACCAAATCTGGTCAAATCCAGCCCAAAAAGTTTAAATTCTGGTCAAAATTTAGCAATTTTAAATTTTTTATCTGACCGATAATTTAGATTTCGTGGAGTCCCGAAATCCAAAATTTTGAAAATGACAACAATCATGACGACTGCCACAAAGAATAAAATGATTGTGCTGGATATTGTCCACAAAATGCTCCATGCGGACAGGCAAAAGGTTCACTTCACATGGCCCTAGGGATGTAATCGGATCGGATACGGTCGGATATTGTTCATCCCATATCCATATCCATATTTTTTATCGAATACTAAGTCGGATACGAATGGTGTCTGATGCGAATACTTAATGCGTAATAATACGGATACTATCACTTACTTAATACGGTTTAATACGATCGGATTCAATATGGGTACGAATATTTTTAGCCTGGATAATACACTAAAATATAGATCATTTATTGCACATGTAACATACCTAATGGTAAATTACTTATGAGTTATGAATAATTATTGACAAAATGTGAAGAAAATAGTACAAGAATTTACTATAGTTGCATTGTACATAATTAAGAATTAATAATGAACGACTAGAGATTATATAAAAGCTAAATGTAGAGTCATAATAGAATTATCCAAGACAATAGCACTAGCAAATTAAAAGTCACAAACTAGTAAGGTAAACATGATAGAATCATATAATACCATATATCAAATTTATGCACTACTAATTCTAGTCTACTTAACCAGCTTTGGTGCATGCATGTACGACGTAAGGTAATAACACAACCATCCACCAAAGGCACCATTTGGCACTTGTCCACAGCACCACCTTAGAGCGAGGATAATGATCTCATGTTTATGCTCCATAGAACCATAGAGGCACATCATAGCATAAGCAACATCATAGTACTAATACATTAACGACTAATTAACAACATTATAGTTGCTAGTAGTTGAGTTTAGTCCTCAAGCAAACATAGCCACATAGACAATGACAAGTTCATACACTGATACACATAACTAAGTAATAACATTATGGTTCCCAATAGTTTAGGCCTCAAGAAAACATAGCCATAGCCCATAGGTGACAACTGACAAGTGAACAACAGTAGTAAGTCACTCAGCTCAGCTCAAGCCACTCAGCTCAGCTAGGTTTTGCTTGGATTGGGGATTTTAGAGGAGAGAAACTATCAGACTAGTAAAGAATAGAGATAGAGCAAGAGAGCACGAATGATGGATTGGGGATTTTATGTTTTTGGTTTTGGGTCTACTGCGTGGCAGTGTCGCATTGCCTTCAGCTTTTGGCTCGTGCCGATGACAAGCCGAAGTACGAAGCACGCGGTAAATTTTTGTTTGGCACCGTGACCGGCGCTGTGGTGCACTTGGCGTTAGTCTGCTGGCACTTTGGCAAAGGGCGATGTGGCACCTTGTGAGAATGGTAGTTGGTACTTGGCACTTAGCGCTTGGCATCGTAATCGTAGAGTACCAAGAGTGGTATTGGTACACTAGTACTAGTACCTCCGCACTCGTGACCGGTGCTCTTTGATTGGAGAGTTACGCACTCACGCCTTGGAGAAGTCTTTAAAGTTTTCGGATAATATCCATATTTTATATCCGGATATTATCCGATTATAAACTCGGATATTCCTGTATCCATCGGATAATTACTATCCGTATTCGTATCCTTATCCGTATCCGTATCCGAAAAATTATTCGAATATCCGAAAAACTATTCAAATCGCTATCCGAATTGATTCGGTCGGTCGGTCGGTTGGAAAATATCCGTTCCAGTTACACCCCTACATGGCCCAATTCTATGTCCATAAATTGAGGGCAAAAGGTGTCCCAGGGCCAGCACCCGTTGTACGGTACCCTGAAAATTTGCTGTTCGATCCTGAAACAAGGAAATCCCTGATAACCAATTGGCTCGTCTTAAGCATGTTACCCATGGTAACATATCCAGCGAAAACCTTCCCCGCTTTAAAAGCTCCGTAAAATCTATATATACAAGTTTTGAAAATTTTCAAAAATTACCATACATAGAGGATGTGAGTTTTTACAATTCTGTAAAATTTGAAAACCAGACTCAATCGTATTTGAAAGATATGAAAAAGACAAATTCAGCCTAAATAGTGATATTTCACTATTCAACACTATTTATTTCATTGTTTGTCTTTTTATGTTTTTCAAGTGCGATTGAATTTAGCCTTCAAATTTTACAAGATTATAGAATCTCACCTCTCCTATGTATAACAATTTTTTGAGAACTTTTTAAAGCTTGTATACATGGGTCTTCACGATTTTTTTTATAGCAAGGGAGGTTTTCACTAGATATGTTGCCTGTTACCCATATCAGCATATCAGCACTACTGTTCTGCAAAAGATAGGTGGCTCTGTGAACTATGATAGCCACATGTATAATCATACATGTATATGTATACTTTATATTATAGTGGGTGGGATTGGAGCCCTCTCACTGGTGCCATGTTGGCTCCCCTCGTGAAAAGGTCCTCCAAAAAATTAAAAATTATGTTTAGATCCTTCTGTCAGTTTTTAACAAAACAGACTTGAAAAAAATTATGTTTAAGTCCCTCCATGATTTACGTTTAGGTCCTGTCGTCGTTTCTTAGCAACATAGACCCGAAAAAAGGTATTACGTTTAGGTCCTGAAAAAACATATTTTAATGGAAGGAGCACGCGGTTCTACAGATTCGCTGATGGCTCCTAGCAATCAATGAATTCGCCGACAGCTCCTAACAACCCATTTTTTTAAGAAAAAACCCGACAAAAACCAAAGTTACATTTATGGCCCTTCGCGGTTTTATCCTCCGAAAAAACACATAGTTCCACAGATTCGCCGACGGCTACTAGTAATTCACAGTTCGCTGACGGCTCCTAGCAACCCGTTTTTTAAGAAAAAACCGAGAAAACCAAAATTACACAAAAAATCCGCATCGCACAAAGCACACCCGTGATACTGCAAATTCGCCGATGACTCCTAACTAGCATATTTTTTAGAAAACCCCAGACCAAAAACGAATTCATGTTTACATCCTCATACCCTTTTTTTCAAAAATAACCATCGGACCAAATTTCGCACGGTGCATACCAAATTTCACACTAGCAACAGTAAGTAATACCACCATGACTAGTTCAATTTTGGTGGCAACAAATTCAGTCTTGTCAATTTTCTTTTCTTTTTTTGTCTCAACAAATTAAAAATACAGAATAAACTCAACAGGAAGAATATCTAGTATTTTATATGCCCAACAGTCACAGAAATCAGAGTTGATAAACCTCATAAATAGGGCAAGATGGAACAGATAATAAAGTTATCATATTTTAATGCAACGGGTATTTTTATGAATCTGCCACCCAAAGCCAATGCAAAATCCATCAAGCAATTCCACTAGTTAACCCAGATAATCTTCTATTTCATACAAAAGCTACCTTCTCATTTTTTTTCCCCAAACATTACCTGCGTTTGATCATTCCATGGCTGAACTTCAGCGCCAACGCACCAACTCAGCTAAATGTTAATAGTCCCAGTTATACAAATATGCTCTCCACACAAGCATCCTATTCAAAACTTCCATCTACTTCGACTAAACAATATGCTATTTCAGGAATCAGCACAATAACCTGTTAATGAGCTTAACAGAATTTAACAAAGAAGCTTTCACAAGATTTGCTCACGTTAGTGGTAGTGAATAAAAGGCACTTGCAAAGATGTTAGCTTGTCTGTAAACAGTGACCACTCAACTTCAGTTCTCCTGTTCAAACAGCACCGTGTTCACAGCCAACACTAGATCAAGTGCCATGTCTAATTATCCTTCTTTGTCAATTCACCAGAAAAGTTTTTCCAACAAATCTTTTACCAGGCATGCTAGTATAGTAATTATTCCTCTTTACGGATAGAGTATTTTTATGTTTCTTAACTTGCACAGAGGTTAGTCCTTTTTGTCCATGGCAATAAGTAGATTATTGACTGGAAAACAAGTCCTACCAAACTACATATAATTAATTGCCACGGTTTCTTCCAACATTCTCTCGGTTCTTCAGCTCTAGTTAGTTACACACATTTCGGCCAGTAACTCTTACCATACAGACTAATATCAGTTGTACTTTGTTCCAAAGGGGAAAAAAAGGAAAAAGTCTATAACACCTTTAACTTTGCTCGAAAGTTCATCCGGCGCCATAAACTATAAAACTAAATATTTAACCCACTGAAGTTTGCAATCCGATTCAAATGACAACCTGCCCCGTTTTTTGCATAGTGGTGTTACTCGTGTGGCATGATGTGTGAACAGTTTTACCACGTAGGATGACATGTTGGTTAAATTTAGATGAATGATAAGTGAGACTCATAGGGGTTTCTTTTATGAATCAAAATATAGAGAGAGGAAGTTACAGGGCCAACAACCATAGATACAAGATTAGGAGCTCAGTAGGGGAGAAGCCTATGTAGGTTCTACCTGTTATTGACCTAACTTTGCTAGCGTGTCATCCTACAAGGTTAAACCTCTCACACATTACGCCAAATGAGAAATACCACAATGCGAAACTAGGTCAGGGTGTTATTTGAACCGGATTGCAAAGTTTGGGAGTTAAATATTTAGTTTTATAGTTTAGGCACCGGATGAACTTTCGACCAAAGTTCAGAGTGTTATATGATTTTTTTTTTAGATAAGTTGTACTTGCAGCTTGCCAAAACCACTAGTTCGTCACTAAGTTGCACATAAAACCAGTAAGGGAACAGCAACGGACAAAGCCAATGTGCTAGTAATTCTGTCGAGTAGCTGAAATAGGCTTAGAGCACGTCATCGTGTAGACTGATGCCACAAACTTGGCCGATACTAATCAAGACTCATCGTAGCGAGCTGGTTGCTTTGTTTAGGGAGATTATTACAGGCTTTATGCGTACGGAGTTTTCCATCTATCCGCCTACGGGAATGTAACAAAGTAGCGAACTGTTTAGCCGCTCATGGTAATGTTTTAGAGGCTTCTGGTTCTGTCATATGGATGGACCAAGCCTCTGGCTTTGTATCGGACTTGATCTCCGGCGATTTGCTTGGAGCTGGTAGCTAATCGAATTGAGTATTCCGTGTGAAAAAAAGCGCCAAATACCAATAATGCCAAGCAGCCAACCACCGTACAAAGCACAAACTATCATCTGATCTTAAAAGCAAGCACTACGTACATTACATTCACGAGAACAACAGCTGCAAGAGAAAGATCTCATCGTAGTTTAAACCAAGCTAAAAAAGGCTTACATGTTTTGCCCAAGCAACGCTTGAAAGTAGCTCACCACCAGTCGAAATCAGGCGAAATCTTCCACCAAGATCGCCTTCTCCACGGCCACCACCTCCTCCTCCTCCTCCCCTTGCCTTCTCCGCATCCCAAGTCACCAACTCCCTCTCTGATCCGCTCGGTGCAGCCCTTCTCCCGTCCAAGCTTCCCCTCCCGCTCTTCCCCGACCACCACAACTCTGTCCTCCTCATCCCCGCGCCCGCCGACCACCACCTCGTCGCTGCCTCCGCCAGCTCCGCCGCCGCCGTCACTGCCGCCTCCGGCACCAATGATGGCGTCTGGGATGGCCCCGCAGGTGGGATCCGCGTCATCCACGCAGCCTCCATGCGGCGCGAGGGGGGCATCGCCCTCGTCTTCGGAGAGGGCGAGGCGGGAGGAGACGGCCTCGACGGCGAGGGAGAAGGCCTCGGCGATGGACTCCGGCGGAAGTGCGCAGTCCTCAAGGCCCGCGTCCTCCAGCCGTGGCGGCCGAATGGGCTCGCCGGCGCCGGCGAGGAGCCTGCCTTCCTCGGCCATCGGCGCACACTCGAGTGAATGACTCTGAGTATTTCCGACGCAGGCTTCACTAGCAAGCGTACCGCATTAGTGCCTTTATTATTGCTATTGCTAAACAGTTGCGGCCTAGCCCGTCACATATAGGCTTCGTATCAGGCCAAGGCTGAGTTTGGCAGCCCATTAGCCTATCATTGGCGGGCCTCCAGGTCCATGTTAGACCTTGCTTGCTGGTAGGCCTTAGAAAGCTTGTATCAATGACAAGTCTGTAAATGCATCATCTCTTCAAGATTTCCGCTCTCTAAAAAATATTTTCTATCTTTATGTGAGCTAGCAGGGTGGCATGCGCACTTGCGTGGCTAGTTTTCTTTTTATATTTGTTAGCATCAAAGAATACAACTCACTGTACTTGATAATTTCTTTTAAATCATATTAGGGATATATATAGGTCTTTTTAAGATAAACATTTAAAATGATAATAAAATTTCGAAGCCAGCGATATATTGAGGAAGCATAATTGAATGATATAATATATGACTTAAATAAAATTAATCTGAGCTTAATAATTTTATGGGCTTAGAAACGTAAAATTCCAATACACGTTCATGGAAAAATAACTTGATTCAAACCCTATTTAATCCCTAGTAGTCTATACAATACTCCCTCATTTTTTTTACTTGACATTTTATATTTTTACATTTAAGATATAATAATAAAATATTAATACTATGAAAGTATTTTTAATTATAAATGGAATTATATAATTTTATATAGCTAAATACGTCACCTTGATGTTTGGGAAAAATTGCTAATAGGAGTCACGCATGATTGGAATCGGGAATTAATTGAGAGAACAAACGCAAACGAAAGATGCAGAAGAAGAGGAGCGGAGCGGGGATTGTTTCTAAGCACAAGCCGAGAAGTACGTCGAGCCTGCAGATTTGCGATGGGGGCGCGGTCGCGAGGGACATCGACCGAATGTGACCTTGCCGTTGGCGACACCTTCCTTGGCAGTCCACATCGATTGTGGATATGGCAGCGGATGCAGCGCCGGTGAGAGCTTCGTCGATGGTGCAAGCAGCCCACACATATATAGCTCCAAGGTTCTAGTTGCTTTTATCTCCTTTTCTTGCGTCAGAACTTTTGAGTTATTACTAAATTGCCACGCTAATCGAAAAAGACACGTGCAAACTAAACTAGTTAGAATTGGGTTCACGATCATGCGAAACTTACCACATATGCAGGAGGGTGTAGTAGGGTTAGTTACTTGTGTATTTGCACTTTAGAGTTAAGATAAAGAATGAATCGCATCTCCGGTATATTGCTTCTTACTTCTTGCTCATCACCTCGTCAGGCATTTGTGTCGTTACGTAGAACGTCGACATGTGTCTCCAGGGGCGGAACTAGAACGAAAATAACCCCGGTGCACCATTTTACGATCACATATGTTTGTAGCACGAAGCCACTAATTAATACCATGAAAAACAAAGAGAATATATAGTGATACACTGATACACATATTAAAAGGCCAAGCACGAGATTCTTACCAAAAAGAAGGAAAACACCGATAATATTCATCCAACATTTGAATCGCAATCGCAATAGCCTATAAAAGTGAGAATATGATGAATTAGACTTTTTAAAAATGTAGATGATATTGACGTAATAAAAATAAATGCATTACCTCTTAGTATTTTTGTTCTTTCAAATTCATAAATCGATTAACGACGGCATCATCGGTTACTTTCTTCATTTCTTCTTTCTCCACATAACAAATGAGACTATCACTCATGAAATCATCACTTATACTAAGTTACTCAAATATGTTTTCACAATCCTCATGGCGTAAAAGGATCTCTCGACAATTGGTCGTGGCGATGTGTAATACCAATACTAGCTTCAAAAGTCGATAGAATAAAGGATAGCAAAGATGTTTCTTTGTCTCGACCATTTTTTGAGAAAGTTCCCCAATAGTTTGTATGTTGGAGAATCGACCATCAGCTCGTACATCAACAATGTAGAGACAGAGATTATGATTGAGATCTCTCAATTCCATAGGATCAAATCATTAGGGTACAGTTTGGCCAAATTTATCAGATTATTCACACTAAAATCATGAAATGAGTCTCTTGGGCTCAAAGAAGATGACCAAACAAGCAAGTTAGAGGTGGTCTCATTGAAGTGACTATCAAAATAATAAACAACAAAAGCAATGTGCTCTGTCTTTAGACTCGCTATACTCAAGCCAGCTCCCAAACTTATCAAACCTTTCCACATTGGACCTTCTATTTTTATCTCCAAACTGTGTATATAGAAAATCAAAAGTGCGAGGCTGGCATGGGCCATTTTCTAAATACCTTCTTCTTACAAAATCTCTCACATTAGGATGGTAAGCATCTATTCTTTTTCTTTTGCCAGATCATATTGAATCTCCTCCTCCCGCTTGAGTTGATCTCCATGGGTAGTCAGAGCCCCATTATCTTCTATATATGAATTTCTAGCATTTGTTGCCCCATCTGTCTCGTGTGCTTTTCTTTTAAAAATCTCTCCATGAATTTACCTATCGGTTCAATTGAATGATATTTTAAAAAAAATTACCGATAACCTAATTACGCCAGAGAAAGAATACCGACACCCAAATATAGAATACCTATCGAATCGAAATACGTATCTCGATCGAATATCCGATCACGACGGATCATCGGATCACCGGCCACCGGGCCCTCATCGTCCATCGATGTAACTCATGCAAGTCTACAAGATCGCAACATCCAACAAGCAAATAATGATTCATGGTCATGCATGCAAAGATGCGATCACATCATAGTATCACATCACTTCACATAATCACATCAAGACATGACTTCAAGAGCACCAGCGCACTTACGTGGCCGAGGGTGAGGGGCAGTCGCCATGCCGAGGTTGAGGCCGCAAGCGACGCGCACGCACCGCGACCCGACCGTCTTGCCCTCGTCCAGCAGACGCCAGATGCAGCCATCAGGAGGAGGCGGCAGGTGGCCCATGCCGCGGGCCCGTGGCTAGGCGAGCAAGTCAGCAAGAGCAGGCCGTGATGGCTGGTTGGCGTGACGAGTCATCTGCTCCTCCAGACGACGGTGATTTTCGGCCGCCTCAAACCAAGCGACGGTGGAGCTCATCGGGCGACTCGGTGCCAAATTTTCAGTTTGGGTGGTGCATAGTTAATGGGTCTATAGCAATCACTACTAAAACTTTTTTTTACCCTGGCACCTATGCACCAGGTAGGCCCCATTGGGCTCCGCCCCTGTGTGTCTCTTAGACAAAGCCTGAGCACGTACAACATGAAGTACGTACTTTTACGTACATAGAACATGAACCTTATTTATTTATATATTTAATCCCTACTTGTATCTGAATTCATTGTCTTTCAATTCATTTACAGATTGCACTTTATATCTGCTATATATTTCTAGATCGTCTAAGTAATCTAAAGGTACCAAAATAATAAGTGGTATCCATCTTATTCTTTTTTTTTTAACTTTTTTTGGACAATTTCTAGCTTTTTTTACTCCCTCCCACTACTACATGAATGTACATCATAATTGGTTCTGTTTTGTCATCACAGTCAGTTCTGGTAGCGACACAAAGTCATTAGACAGGATGAGGTGGCGCTATCATAGTCTGTTCTCGCCCGATTGTGATGAGAACCGATAGAAATGAGGATATCATCTCTATCACTTCTTAGAAAGAACCGACAGAGATGAGTTTATCATCTCTATCTGTTTGAACTCATCTCTATCGATTCTTTCTCTATCGATTCTTTCCAAGAAACGATATAGAGAACCGAAACTGATAAGGTGGTGTGGTGTTTTGCAATTCACCCTCTTAAAACAACACATACTGTAGTATGCACATATCATATTTACACGGTATAAATTATACACGGTATGCACATATCATATTCACACAGCATAGATTACACAGTATGCACATATCACATTCACAGAATATAAACACTTTATTACAACACACATATCACATTCGTTCACAATATAGAACACAAACATGCTTAATAGTCAGTACACATGCAATCGCATTCATATATTGTTTACATACAGACTAGTAGGAGCTTTCAAGATCTCTAAGCCTACTATCCACCGATATAATTTCTACCAAGTAATCGCCGCATAAGTGGTCTCGTAATTTGTTGAATTCTTTACTTTGTAAGCTCTTCTGGGAACATCGAACTTCTGCAAAATAGAAATGAGTGCTCTAATTTAAGTTTTAAAATTTTTATGTAAAAGGCTAAGTTTATTATTATGTATGTACATATATCTTAGGAAAAATATCTACACACTAACCACGAGTTGTATGTGATGCATGACATAGAAACCCATAGGTCGTTGCTGCCCTATTGATGACACTATGAAGAAAGAAAAAAGAAATTAAGAGACAAAGAATAGATGTTAGAAAAAATTAATCCTATATATGCTAGGCACTTGTATCTTGAAACGCTTATACTCTAGCTTGTCGCCATTTTTGTTATCGTATGTCCCTCCTGCAACGACGTAGACCGAGAAACTCCTATATACATTGGAGAGATGCTATTAAGTCAAAAAAAATGAACGTAGTTAAATTTAGAAAGTATTAAGTAAGAGTAGTGCACTTACTTCTCCAAAACAAGCTTGATCGTGTAGGTCATCAATCTTTTCTTGAGCGAGTTAAAAGTGTAGATTTTGTTGTTACTCGGATCGAGCATGAGTAGAACCCAATGGTTTACTCGGATCTAGCATGAGTAGAACCCAATAGTTGCTTATTAAATGGTATGTAGTGAAAGGAAATAAGTTATGTAGTGCAAGGAAATAAGTTCACACACTGTTTAAGCGCATACAAGTAATTGAAGGATAAAGTACTACTTACTCCTCGTGGTACGGGAATATAACGAAATCCTTCTTTGACTTAGCTTTCAATGCCCCCTTGATGTAGCTGGCAACGAACTCAGGTTGAAGCCTAGCCATGATCACGGACACAAGTTCAGGGTCGACGAACCCAACTAGTTGTTGACAAGTCACAACTCGCTGCATCATTGCCCTGCAACTCGTGTTGAATATTAAAAACATAATGCGAAATCCCATAAAAGTCATAAGCTCATGCAGTATGGTGCGATACTCACAGTGTCGAGGATCGTATAGTAGAAATATTGATGACTATTAGTTGGTACAAATGGAACAGATCCTCAAAACTGATTGGGAATGTCCCATGGTTGTTGCGGTAGAAATGTCCCCTTCTGTACCTCACATTGAATCGACACGATGCTCGGCCTCATTCACTCTGTCAATGTACCATCTATGGAGCATACGAGTCCACTTGCATAGAGCATCTAATTGGTTCGCTGCCAAAAAGGGCTTTCCATGTTCGTAGGCCTTAAAATCTTGCGGGGTGTCTGTGGCCTGTGTCGACTTTTCTTTCTAGGCAGAAGGAGTCTCTGAGGTCAAGGCAAGGGGGTTTTCATCTACCTCAGGGGCCCGCTCCTCACATATGTGGGAGTAAGGCATCGTTGTCCCAAAGTTCGCACACTCCTCGGCTAGTCGCACCCACTTTGCCTTCTTCCCTTCATAGCTGTCTGAACCGAGGTGGTGTGGATGCGTGTTCTGCCACTAGATAGCGATGTTCTTCTCTCTTAACTCCTCCACCTCGGGCGTACTATTCATCCTTGTAAACTCCTCCCAAACACTGGAAGACAAACGGATACCCCTTGAATGGAGTATGGCTTTTCAGCATATACTAACTGTACATGAATACCCTAAAGTGCCTCAAGGCTACACCCATCCTCTTTAAGGCGTACCACCTCGCATTCTTTCATCTTCCTCTTCTATAATCTATTTGTCCTTAACCTCGTCTCACAATCGATTCTTCTGCTCGACGCTGACTTTCTTCCTTCAATCCTTAACCGTGATGGGCACTCTCTCCCTCACCAATTGGCCGAGGAATGACCAGTATCACCTCTTGTACTTGGGAGGACTCGTGCAAACCCCTGTGGCATTGAATTGGAGAACCTGTTGTGTTCTCCCTGTGGCCTCTTTGTTCGATCCTCGGGCCTTTCTCATCTTACTCGGGCCTTCAACATTTGGAACCTTGCTCATCCCCTCGGTAGCACCTTCTACTCTGTCTAATGAGGAGCCGATGTTCTCTACTTGCGTCATTTCGAATATGTGTGGATTTGACATAGTCATATATTTGACTTGAGAGAAAGCAATTCATAGCTATTATGTGGACTTGAAAAAAATCATGTAAAGGAACAGATTAATAGATAATTCATAGCATATAATTGTTGTATCATGTTGTAGTAAGGTAATAGATTAATAGATGATGTTAAAGAAAAATCTATTTCTTCACCAAGTAAGCACGTACCAACGATGACTCCTAATCTATAAATAGGTTATGTCCTAATCCCATTCGAGAATATATGGTTCGGCCAAGTTCCTAAGCCATTGTACAACTTTATAGAAAATTTTGGCATCATCTCCACGCTATTCTCCAGATACACGTCTCAATAATAGATTAAGAGGGGTGTGTATCTGGAGAACACTAGGGAGATATTACCAAAATCTACTTTGTAGTTGTATAAAAGTTCAAGAACTTGCCCGAACCACATATCCTCGAACTATCCAAAAAACGTGGACAATTCGAGGCTGCTTGCTTATAAATATACTATTTTGACATATTTATGAACAAGCACTCTCGAACGGGAGATGTAGGTTACGCAACCTAAATTCTAATATTCATCATATGACAACAACAATAATTTCATATTAGTACGAGAGCACTATAAAGATAATTAAATAGATGTGTACTTGTCAAATAAAGGGTAAGAAATTTGATAGGATGCACACAATTCCAATACAATCTAAACTTTCTTTGCGACATATCAAAATTATGTAGTGCAAAATTAAAGGGGTTTGAAGGAATGCACACATTTTGAAGAAAACCACAAATGAGGAAAAAAAAGGGAAAATCTCCTCAAGCTAGGGTTTTAAATTTACCCTCTTAACACCCAACCTTGAGGATTTCAAATTTTCTCACCCAAGTATTGCTTCCAACCAGAATATATGTTGTTTTTTTGGGTGGTGACAGTTTTCTTAGCCTCTAGGATAACATTAGAGGAGAGTTCAGCCTGAGGGTATAAATAACCTAGCGAGACACATCACAATCGGTTCTCAAGTTAGAAATGATTGTGATATAGCACTGGGTACATCATAATCGGTTCTAACATAGAACCGATTGAGATGTGCCAAAAACATCACTATCGGTTCTTACTTAAGAATCAATGGTGATATGCATGGCATATCTCAATCGGTTTTAATGTTAGAACCAACCTAAAAACCGATAGTGATTATTATTAACACACTCTCCTAAGTCATCTATCATAATTGTTTTTTCCTAAAAACTTAAGAACTGACCTGATGAAGTGATAGTGATGTACTATTCTGTAGTAGTGTCCATTCTTTTTTACTCGATGTTTGTGACATTTCACTGTCTTTGAGATGGGACTTTGATTGTTAATTCTTTTAACTTTATATTAAGATGTGCTAAAAATATTGTAATATACAAGCACTTTTGACAATGAATTTAATTATATAATTTTCGTATAGCCAATCTATGTAGTCTTAAACCTGCTGGTGGTCAAACTTAAGAACTTTGATATCATGGATTCTAATATGTCAAGGAAAAAACGAATGGAGGGAGCAACATAGTTTTAGAATGTGTAATTTCTCGCTTAATTGCACATGTAATTGTACCGCTAAACACTACAATACATGTGTTTATATTGGAAAATAGGATGCATTTGCTACACACATATAATATCTATGGCTGGTGATGCATCCGTGTCATCTTCTTCTTCTATAGTCACAATCATTGCCACTGTCTTCCTTCACCTCTAGTGAGCTTCGACCTTGCTCGAGGTCAGTTTCAGCTTCGCCTCATCCCCTTGAACCTCACTGTGCGCCCTATTTTTGTTAGTTGTGCCATGGGGAGCTATCACCTTGAAGTTGTCTATGCCTCCTCTATTGTCGCTATAGACCCTTACTTAACAGTTTCTCCTCTAGTGAGCTTTTTTGTCCATCTATTTCTCCATTAGCATCACCCAGCCTCGCTAAACCTCTCTATGGCCTTTGATTCAATTCATTCGAGCCGTCGAGAGCTACTGTTGATGAAGACTTCGTTGTTGTCACTATTCACAATCGCCTCTCCAAACCTTCTCCGTCATCACAAACCTCATCGATCTATTCCTAGTGAGCTCTTAATCCTAGTGCATTGCTTTATTTAGCTTCAATTAGTAGTTTGTCTCCATATCACCAACCTCACCAGTCTATTCCTAGTGAGCTCTTGATAAGGACATCTTAACCGCAGATACAACCATGTCTAGTTCAACCCTTCCTAATTAAAGATGAACTAGAACCAATGGTGCACGGACCTCTCACTTGAGCTCATATACGTCGACTTAAATATCAGGTGAATGCGTTCTTAGGTTTAAATAAACATAACATACAACATGGAATACTACTTAATGCTTGTGATGATATTATTATGCTTAGAAATGAGGGAAGAAACACACTAAGTCGTGCTATAAGACAGCCACACGAAAGGATGTAAGGTGTGAATCCAAACAACCAAGTGGGAACGCGAAAGAGTTTCAGTTTGGACTTTAAGGACCAGTCTGGATTAAATTGCTCATAGAGAATGCAAACGAACTCCGTATGGAACGTGTGAGTAATTGTTTGAAAGCTTAACTCCAGCACTTTCCAATGGATCTACTCACACTTCCAAATTCAATGCGAGCACTTAGGTATCATCAATTCCATTCGGCGGTCAGATCCAGAAGATGAAATGCCAACAATTATGTGTGAAAACGTCCAAGAGAGTTGAAGAGTCCTTCTTATGTATATAAATAGGATGTGTATGGCTTACTTTTGGGCAGGTTTTGTTGTTTAAGTTAGCCGCTGCTACTTCTTGTAATCACACATGTCGATTAGATTGTCTGAATTACTCTTCCATCAGAACCTCATTCTATTGAGTTAAGTCAATTGCTTGTTCATCCCGTTCTTGCTAGTTCTTCAATTGCTTGCAGGAATAAAGACCTTCGTGGTCATATTGATTGCACTTCAGCGAGATCAATAACCATATGGAGTTAGTGTATCTATCTCTAAGACGCAATGTCCTTGGACGGTTGTAGTCGGACCGTCAACGTCTTCTCCTACCAAATCGATAGTTATCTATCTCATCAAAAGATCGGGACCAAATCTCCTATCATGTGGTATCAGAGCGCCAGGTTGATCGGTGAGAGATTTCTTATTCTATCTTTTAATTTACTCTATAGTCCAAAAAATAGCCAAAAACAAATATAGTAGAGTAGATCCTTGTCGTGCCCCGAATTTGCAAACCCGGACACTCTATGTATTCCGCACTAGTCCAGGATCGCGCTAGTGCACACAGGCTAACAGGGTACAATATCACATCATACACAGCGGAATATTAAATAAAATACTTCAAACATTTATATAAACGAGTGTACGACCTTATGGTCATCCTTACAATAGTTACGCCACACAGGGCTTACAATAGTCAGAGTAAAACAAAGTTCAACAATGAATTATTAAAGTCTTGATGTTCCATCTCCTCCACGATCGCTCGAGCGAAGGCTTGCTTCCTAGTTCTTCGCCCTTCAACGAACTTCTCTTCATAAGCAGGTGTAGACTCTTCTTCTCGTAAGTTTGTCCGCAAGGGTGAGTACACACCGTACTCAACAAGTTATGCATAGTATGCACATCTATTTACTACATGCTTGGCTTGTTACAAAGGATTGGCTTGAATGGTTACTTTGCTTTGCATGAATATTTTAAAGTAATATTTAGTTAGATTGAAAGCATCAAACCATATAACCAATATATATCTCAAGTTGTTTTTCCACAATAGTTTGGACACACAGTCCCTAATCAACTTTCTTTGGCACACAGCCGCCACCCCATTTTATTTTCAACACTACCCCTTGACTGTAATCCCCGAGCATTGTCCATTACCGTGGACTCGCTTATTCAACAGCTTTTGACACTCGCAGAGGTTGTACACTTTACCCACAAGATACAATCGCCACCACACGTGTGATTGACCGTAATAAAGTTTTTCAGAGACTTCTACCTTAGCCCAAGAACCTCTCCGTGTTGCCTCCACTATCACTCCCCTCACACGAGTCAAGTATAGGGCGATAAACACCGTTGATCGGTACCAAGCCAAGCACGCAGCACGCCCTCGCATAGCTTACCCCTGTAATCGCCACCCCGAGGTATCAAAGGTAAGATATCGAATCCTACTAAACTAGGTCTTCCCATTCGGACATGTGGTTGTACGAGAGACTCAGGTCAAAGGCTTGCAAGGTGAAGTCCTTAACTGACCAAGGCAAGACATCCTTCTCTCAAGTTTTAGCACACAGCCCTCACAACACTCAACCCATCCCTTAGTTGCCACACAGGCCCACCTTGCACGAAGCCTCGGTCCACTTGCCCCAAATCCAAATCAACCCATCCCATATCAATTATCGGTTGCAACACATGCCCGTAATCCTCCATCATGCGAACCACACGTGTCTCTACACTCCTAGATCAATACCAACATCATTTCACCTTTTATCAAAGAGCATTCACTAATCTTTAGTCAATGTTGCTTTCGTAATTCCAAAAAGAATTGTTCACGTTATAAGCATGGCTAAGCAACTATTCACGGTCTAGCCTCCCGTGTTGGCACAATAATAACAACCAACTAATATCACCCAACTTAGGTTATCAAGGAATCATGGCATACAAATGATATCAAGGTGACATAAACAATTTGGTTGGTTAACTAATTCACCCAAAATAATTAAAGCCATTTTTAGTTGAATTAGCATGCATAGTTTAAAACAAAGTATATTTCAAAAATTAGGAGCAACATGGTCAAAGCATAACTTGCCTTCGAAAAGTTGCTGGTCTTGCTCAGAAGTCAAATCTTGCACTGGAAATTCCCCCTCGCAATCTCCCGACAAATCAACGTCTAATTAAAATCAACACACACACAATAAATATATTTTCCAGAGAGCTAAATCAACTCTAAAAATTCCACAAAATTCACCAATACATAGATCTTGATTTTACAAATTTTTAGAAATTGGAATCACTCAAATCGGAGTTAAAACGCAAAAATTATAAACATTTGAAGTTTCAAAATAAATCCAAAAATAATAATCCGAATTTCTCTAATTATTTTTATACGGAAAATTCCCGATTTATGACGTCAGCGCCATCAGAGATGACGTCAACTTCAATCTTGACGCCAAGATGACGCCATCGCCGACGCCAAGATCGACCCGCCATGTCTGATATGTGGGCCCCACCGATGACGTCAGCCGCTGACGTTAGTATTGACACGTGTCAATCATCCGAGCGTGACACGTGGCCGCGAACTATCTACCGAGGGCTTGATTTAATATTGACCGTCGGATCTAAAATGGACGGTCATGATTCAAGCAATGATTCGGTTCGGGTTCACAGTGAAATCACCACGTGGCATAATCTCATCCCTCGGATTAAAATCCAACGGCGGGAAATAAACCGAATAACAGCTCAATTGACCCGGTCATGCGTCAAGATTCGTGCGATGCAATCAACGGCTCGGATCGCACCGACACTTTTGAGCGTCACCGTGGTGCTGACACGCGGCTCAATCATTACCGTAGGATCTAAATCCAACAACGGCAGTTATTCGGTGACGCCGACAAGAGCGACGATCGTCGCCTCAGACTTTGCGCAACACGCGTCCGCGACGCAGATCGATCAAGACGCGGTGCAATCTCGATCGTTCATTTCAAAATCTACGGCTCAGATTGATTCGGAATAACGTTTAATCTTTCCGATTTAATATCTACAGTTAAAAGGGCGACGTGGCTGCATCACAACCACACGATCAAAATCTAACGGTTCATATTAGAAGATGTGGTTTACTATTGCTAGCACTACGTGGCTAATTCTCAATCGTCCGATATGAATCCAACGGCTAACATTAAACTTGATTTTAAGCACACGCGGGCGATCCCAGCTACGGGCACGTGGCACTATCCTAGCCTTCCATTGGAAATCCTACGGCTACGGGTGAAATTGGTACTCACTGTTTCAAAGGAAGACGTGGCACACTCGCGAGCGTTCGATGAAGATCGGACGGTCGACGACGCTTGCAGCTCCGGCGTTGTCGCGACGAGAGAAGGCGGCCGGAGAGGAAGAAGACGACGGTTCCGACAACGCTCCGATGCTGTTCCGGCGACACGAGATGGCTTCCCAGATGTGGCTCGACGCGAGCGTTACTCCGGTGGTCACGGTGACGGCGGAGAGTCACCGGAGTGGGCACAAACGGCGACGAAATGTCTCGGAACTACGGCGAAAGCGCTGTGGTGTTTCTACTGGTGATTCTCAGATGCGGAAAGGGCTTGACAAAAGTGCGAACAACGTGCTTTATACCGCGCGGTGATCAATGAACGACGGCGTCACTACGGCGGCGAGTAAATGCGGCAGTTTCGGGTTGAAACGCACGGCGGCGGCGGCGTTTCATTCTCCTGGAGACGAAGCGACGTGGACGCAATCCGATCGTCTGTGCGGAATCCAACGGCACGAGCATTGAAACGGCGCGGTCAAACCACAACCGTCCGATGCAAGATCAACTAACGACATTCAGCAAAGACGACGGAGAGCTGACGGCCAAGACAAGAATGGGCTCGCCCATATCTTTCAATTCAATTTAAATCGTTTTGATTAAAATAATTCCAAAAATTCATTTAAATTATTTGAGGCTTCAAAAATATCGAAAAATTCTAGAAAAATTCCATAAAATATTTTATGACTTTTCCAACTCAAATAAAATATTTTCACTTTTATTTTATTAAAACTTTTCTTTATTAAATTAATTTCCAAATAAAAGTTAATTTCCAAGAATCCAAATAATTGCAAATAAATTCCAGAAATTCTCAAGAATTCAATTTAAATTCTAAAATTTAAATTTAACCAAATTTTGAGGATGTTACAATCCTATTGGTCCAAAATATTTTGTGCCTTATACTATTTCTACCTAGTCCTACTTGTTGAGTTTGCGTTGCATCGTCGTGTCTTTGCCGGTCTTAGTGTTCTACCCTTAGAGTTTCAAGTTCGAGTCACGCTCTATCACTAGTATTTGAGTTTGGTCTGTTTTTCTTTAAGTTTGAGTCAATCTCTTGCTAAATCATAGTTGAGTTCAAATTAGCATTTGTTGTCGAATCTAAGGGAGAGAATATCAGAATCTACCCTTCCATCGCTTTTAAAGAATTGCCAAAAAAATAGGCAAAGGCATAGTTAAAAGCCGAACTAAAAGAAAGCAAGAGGGTGTAAAGATAAAAGCCACACTAAAAACAAAAGTTAGCTATCTATGATTTAGGGTGGGCGCCCTTGACCGCAAGACACCTCGATCAATCGGACCTCGAGCTCGGGAGGCCCTGCCTCGACTGGCGCAGGCGAGGCGCCGACCTAGAGCCCGCCGATCTCGAGCTGGGCAGTTCTTGTTAAGCCACGATCCGCCCTTGGATTTTGGATCAAGCATTTGACCGACGGTTGCTCAAGGCGCGGTCGTAAGGAGTGGATGCGCATAACAAGTTCGAAGCGATTCACGCCCTCAACTCACACGCACGGCCGCTTCCTCGAATCTAGCCCGCCGCTATGCATCGAGGAGGAATAAAACCAAGGAACACAGTCCTTTGGGGGACGGAGACAACACACAACGCGCCTAGCTCGAGCTTAGACTTAGCCAATGTTGAAACTTGAGTCAGAAACACCGTAGTACTCTTAATTAGCTAAAAGAATCGCCAGAAGGCAATCGGAGTAGATTATTACCTCCACAGGCTCGAACCAAGATAAACCTCGATCTCCGCCGCTGACGCCTCGCCCGATCGTAACCATGTCGATATTTTCCTCCGATTGAGCGGCGCCAGACGGGTCCAGATCACACCGACCCCTAACTCACTTCTTGCGGTCGGCGATCCCGATCATCGACAAATGGCGCCACCGTGGGGCCCGACTTTTCGCCGCAGAACGACATCAAGAACCCAGAGCATGGCACACTTCATCAACGGCTTTCCTCAAGCGCGGATTCGCACGGACCGACCGTGTCCTCGTTTCGCCGCCGCCGCCGAGCAAAGACGCTCGATGGCGACGGCCAGAGCGCGAGGGAAATGCGGATGACCGTGATCCGCAGACCTCGAAGACGCTCACGGATGGTGCACGCCGCCATCAACTGCTATAACCGCCCCGCGGAGGCCAGAGAGGGCCAAGACGCCCATCGGGCCCCTGTGCCCTCTCACGGAGCGCCTCCGCTTATCGCCGGGTCATGGCCGATTCCCGATAGGGCGAGGTCGGAGCTCTTTGGTCGAGCCTCGCCGAGGAGCTCGACGGCCGCGCATCGAGGTCGCGCCAGAGCGCGAAGTCAACACTCGGGGACCCGCCCGGAAGAGTGATGACAACACGCCGCGCCACCACCAAGACCCATCGGACGCCCCAAGCAGAGCCGCCCCGAGCGGCGGACTCGGATGAGGCTCGAGGCAAGCGCATCGCGCCCGCGGCACCGCACGCAAGGGCCAGTTCAACCGAGCCACACGAACTCGAAGTCGACCGGGCAGAGGTCTGCGGACTCTCCCGGACGCTCGCGCCAGCACCATAAGGTCCAGACCGCTATATTTACCGGTGACTCTGCGTGTTCGCACCGTGGTCGTTCCTCGCCAAGGTCGGCCGCCGGAGCCTCGACCAATCCCAGAGCGGCAGGACCTTGTTTGGTGATGACCACACCCGGCGGCACTGTCCCGCTTATGGTCGTGTGGCGATTCGACGGCTCTGCGCGCCGCGGCGGGCCGGCTTCGGTTTAAGCTCAAGATCGATCGAAGGCCGACGGACTAAGAACCCGACGAAGTTCTTGTCCATCTACTCGACCGCCATCCCGTATACCGCCGAGTCAAGGTATACCGCTGCCCCCACCCTCCCACGACGCCACAACCCGGCGAGAGGTTGTTGCTCTACCTTGCGGCCACCGCCACTATTGCCGCTGCCGCCCCGTGGCGTAATCGGGGTCTCAAAGAAGACCCGCTTTATTACGTCGGAGGTGTTGCACGCCAAGCGAGCGCTACCCGCAGTGCAAGCCGTCAGATGTTTCCTCATGGCGCCGCAAACTCCCAGACTATTTTCAGCGCATTCCGTGGTCGCCCCGAGCAACTTCCCGCTGGTGACATCTTATGAATCCAGACGGCGGCGCGCGGCTACCAAGTGGGCTATGGAACTAGCGGCGCTTGATGTCGTGTCGCCGCTCGATGTACCATCAAGTCGCAGTCCGACTTCGTGGTCGAAAGGTGTGTCGAATCATACCGAGCCCGAGGTCGAGGACAAAAAGCCTTGGGTCATGTTCTTTGACTACCGAGGTCCTTCAAGCGCCGGGGTGGCATCCTCATTCTCCGCTGCCTGCCATGTACCAAATTAGTAACGTGGTTCGCTTTTGGATTCACGGCGACCAATAATGTGGCAGAGTACGAGGCTCTTTTGGCGGTCCTCCGAGCTTGCAAGTCTTTGGGCGTGTGCCGGTTGGTCGTAAAGGACGACTCCCAGCTCGTCGTCAACCAGTACAACAAGGAGTACCATTGCTCGGGAGACTCAATGGCTAAATACCGCCGAGTGCGCAAAATGGAGAAGTGGTTTCAGAACTTGAGCTCACGACATCCCCTGTGAAGGACAACTCCAATAATGATTTCCTCTCCAAGCTCGCCTCCTCCGACGATAAGATCCCACCCGACGTCATCCTAGAACGCGTTGGCGGCTCCTCGATCTCCGAACAGGAGGCTTTGCTCGTGACGATCGAAGGTGCACCTTCCTGGGCCAAATCCATTTGTGATTTCTTGCACGGGCGACCTACCACCCGACCGCCGAGAGAAGCCGGATCAAATGTCAAGCGAGTCTATACACGCCGTCAAGGAAGCTCTACAGCGATATGTTTCCAGATCCCGCACGGTGCGTCTCCACGGAGGAGGGTAAGTACCTACTAAACGACATCCATTCGCCTCAGGAGCACATTCTTCAGACAGACGATGGTCGCAAGGCCTTCCGCATGGGGTATTATTGGCCAACGGCTCTTCAAGATGCTCGTGATATCGTCCGCGACTTGCCACGCGATGCCAATTTCACGCCCGGAAGTCGCACCACCCCGCCACACGCTTCCGCACCATCCCGCCGCTTAGCCCTTCTCGACATGGGGGCCGGATATCCTCGGCCCTTTTCCTCAAGTCGCTTGGGAAAGAAGTTCTGTCGGGCCATCGACACCTTCACCAAGTGGATCGGGTTTAACCGGCTCGACCATCACCGCCGGGCGGCATTCGCTTTTTTTCCGCTTGTGCGTGGTCACCGTGCACGGAGTTCCATGCAAAATTATCAACGACAACGGCACCCGGTTTACCGGTGAGTTGTTCCAGAGTTTTGCGAGAACTCGGCATCAAAATATGCTTCGCTTCGTGGCTCACCCCGAGCAACGGAGCAATGAACGCGCCAACGGAAAATCGCCCGTATGCCAAGAAATGAGTTGCGATGATCTTAACGCCACGGCAAGACACGGTGGACGAACTTCCCACCGTTCTATGGTCTATTCATACCACGTAAGTCGAGCCACGGTCCACACCCTTCCACCTGTTTGATCAAGCCGCCCCGCCCGAGGTCATCTTCGGCTCGCCAGGTCGACTTGGTCGACCAAGTCGACTGAAAGTCTAACGGCCTCGACCTTACCTCGCGGAAGAAGTAAGATGCCGTGCAATCGCCACGATCAACGACTACCGCAAGCTTTTCGCAGACATGCGCCTCGGCGCAGACGACCTAGAAGCTCCTTGTTGGGGACCTAGCCCCGAGACGGATTCGTGGCTCGCCCAAGACCAACAAGTTGTCCCCACTGTGGGAGGGCCCCTATAGAGTCGTTTCAACAGATCGCACGGGCTTATCGCTAGCGATGCCCGATGGCGAGAGCTTCTAGCTCGTGGAACATAGATCACCGGAAGTTTTATGTGTAAACTCTATACCTTACATTTCAATAAAGTCGATTGTTCCTTTGTCACCCTTTATGATTGCTTCCACCGTATTGTTGCCATTCTTTGCACGAGCCTTCTTTTTATTAGAGTACGACCTTTCGCGCATGGCACGATTGCTCTTGGTCTACGTGTCGCGGGTTTAACGTTCACCCCCAGTGGACGAGCTAAACCTAAGCCGAACCTCTTCGCGATCTAAGCTCTCCCTTGTGCCCGGGCTCGAGCCGAGAGCCGTGACACTTTGGCCGTTGAGCAAAATGCGCATGGTCGTGATGGTTGCTCGTGCACTAATCTGGATGTAACCATCTACATCACAGGTTTACTTTGGTTCACTCTACTTTCGCGAACTTGTCCTCGACTCTGCAGGTCGTGGCTGCTTGTCCGTATCTACGTCTTGTGCCCGAGGCACGCGCCGCTCAACCTCGGGCCCAACGGGGGCTGGATAGGGGTATCCTGCTGTCATACGACCTACGGCGCACAACTAGGAGCAAAAGAGATGAACACCGAATACCCTCGATAATAAGCTTAAAACGAGACAATAGTTCCCCAAAAGCGGGTCTCAGCTCTTAACACATTTTGTCTTAAGTGTTTTTACAGCTCAGCCATCTCGCGGGCAAGCTTCTCCTGCTCGAGTTCGGCGACTTTGGCCCTCAGGGCCGATAGCTCGCTCTGGTTCTGGAGGGCCACCGTGGAGGCATCCGCGGCTCGGCGCCGCTCGTCTTGGAGTTGGGCCATCGCGCTCGTCGCCGCCCTTTTGGTACATTCAAGTCTCCCTTCGAGCTCCCGGACCTTGGCCTCGAGCTCGGGGGACGCCTTCGCCGAGGAAGACGACCGGTCCGCGGCGGCCTTCTCCAGTGCCTCGACCTTGGCCCGCTCGTCCTCAACCGACTTGTTGGCACGGCTGAGTTTCTCCTCGAGCTGGGACGCCCCAAGGAGGCGCCGCTCAGAAAGACCTTTCTCCAGAGCTCGACTTTAGCCCGCTTCCGCCTCGAGCGCTTTGGGCGATCAGGCTGCTTGCTCCACGGCCTTAAAGCCGTGGTCGCTCGGAGGCTCCCCGCTCAAGCTCTGCTCGCACAGGCCACTTCTTGCACCTCATCATCCGGGCGCAAATCGCCGAAGCCTAGACCTTTTCGCCGAGCTCCCCGCCGACCTCGATGGTACTGATGAGCTCGAACGCCAATCTCTCCGCGCCGATCGCTGTTTCAGAGGCCGCCAAGCATGACAGCGTGCTCTTGAAGACCCTCGAGCCCTCGAGAGGCGTGGTCGATCACCTTCACGACGAGAAGGAAGGTCCAAAATGAGAGGGACCAAGGAGCTCAGGCTACCAACTACGAGACACGCAGGAAGATCCTTACCTTGCGGAGATGGCCTTCCAGGCGTGCACGGGTAAATTCCTTGCGGTCGTCAATACAATTGCGAGGGATCTCCTCCTCCTCCTCGTCCGACCAAAGGTCGACGCCGACCTCGACCACTGGCTGGCGCGGGCCAGATCCTGAGCTCCCGCCGGGCGCTTCGTCCTCCGTCGCCTCCTCCGGGGCCTCATCCGTCGACGGCGGGAGGCGCGACGGCAAGATCGGTCCCGCCCACGGCCGGGCTCCGCTGTTCTCCGCACAAAGGGGACGGCGGCGGATCCGCCATGGGTTCTCGACCTCCGCGGCGGGAGGCCGCGCCTCGAGACCCGACACTGCCGCTTCAAGGCAGGTCTGCGGAGCCCTCGCGGCTGGTCACCTTCGGTGGGAGGCGGAATTGCGGCCTTGATACTGGGAGCGCCGTGGTCAGGAGTTCGGTACCACCCGGTGCGACCCGCAAGGCTCGGGCGCCTCCGCGGCAAGACTGTGAAGCCCGGCGGTGGCAGTGCCAGAGGCCTCGCCGGTGTCAAAATCCGCTACCGGTTGCAGCTTTCGCTCTTCATCGTCCGTGTCGCCGAGGCTTTGGTCGAACTCATGGACGGAACAGCGCGACGATCATGACGGAGTTCGCGGCGCGAGAGGCAGCGCGGGACCAATTCGAATACGTCCTCCTCCTCGGAATCGCCCTGGATAACAGCCATCATCAAAACGGGCAAGTTTCGAGCTCAGACGCTCAAGGTCTGCGATCAAGAGCATACACTAAGCCAGAAAGATGCGGGGCGAGTGCCTAAAGATGCCGGGTTTACAGGTCACTACCCCGCCGCTGAGGGTCGGCGAAGATCTGCTGCCTCGGTGCCACGGGCGCGCCGCTTCGCACCCCACCACTGGGACCTCAGACAGGGTCGACTCAGCCGCCCGGTGGGCGGTCCCAGGCCTCGAGCCCGAGCACCCGGGCCGGCTGGGGCTCGAGTCCGGCGGCGTTCGCCAGCGCCTGTGTGCAAAGAGGAACAACTCATCAACCGACGGGTCGTGGCGGCGCGCTGGCCAGGCTCGACCGGTGGGATCCTTACCATGGCACGATTCCCACTCGACGGGATCTCTTCGCCTCCGAGTGGCCCGCCCGGCAATGGAGGCCTCTTCTTCCTTTTGCCCTTTGCCTCCGGCGGGGGAGCATCCGCCTGGTCAGATCAAACATTCTCGATGGTCTCATGCGCGCACGAGAGGGTCAAGAAAGGCCTCGGGCCGCTAAGACGAGCCCTTGGTCCGATTGGTTTACCTCGGTTTTTCGGAGCACGTTCCTTGGGACGGAGTCGCCCATGGAATAGTTGTCGCGCCGCCTTCCTAACATCTCGTGACATCCCGCTCGGCGACCAAGACTCTTCGGAGCTGCAAGAAGAAGCGCCTTCAGGACCATCGAGGCGATTCGAGCAAGACCACGAAGCGGAAAGGGCTTACCGGACGATTTCGCGTGTCGGGTCGTCGCGCCCTAGATCTCAAGAACGGGTGCGTTCAGCCCGCAGGGGGGACACACGGTTCCGCAGAAGTCATCAACGATCGCCGCCGGTGAGACAGGCCACCGCCAGCAGAGATGTATGGCGGAAATAGCCTCTTCGTCGCCCTCGAGGTCGCCTCGATCTGGGGTCCCTTCTTCCCGTCCGAGTGCTTTCTCAGATGACAAGGTGCCGAGCTCCCTTTCTTCGAGGAGAGCTGGCCAACCCACGCCCGAGGGAGTCCCGAGCTTGGACCTTGGGAAGGACCACTTGAGTCCCGTCATTGCCGGAAATAGAGGCACTGACCACGCCGTCCTTCCCGAGCGAAAGAGGTCAAGTACCAAAGAAGAGTGAGGGTGGAGAAGGATTCTAGGAACCCCTCGCATGTGGGAAAAGATGGCGAGAGTAAGAATGGAGTTCTAAGACTGTGTTTATGAGCTCGATCTCGCATTTGGTGAGGACCACGAGAGGAACTCGCTTTTGGGTCCGCAGTCAAGAGGACGAAGTGCTTTGCAGACGATTTATTTCGCCCCCGGGGTTGGTTTCGGTCTCGTGTGCGGAAGCCGCCATGTGAATGGGTCGAGCATCCCCAAGGTCTCGAAGTTCCTTCATCCTCGAAGGTGACAAAGTGCTCCTCCCTAGCTTGGCCATGGTGGTTTGGCGACCTCGGTCAAGGGCGGTGGAGGAAGGTTTTCGCTTGGGCGGAAGGGCTTGGAAAACGAAAGGCACTGGCCGGGAAGCTTCCTCAAGAGACTGCGGTTTTTGGGTATATAAGCCGCACCGTCGCCAAATCCGCATCAGGCGCGCCGGAGGACTCGCCACGCGATTTGACAGATGATTAAGGATCGGGCGGCGGTTTCGAGGCACGACAGGTGTCGCCAACCGTTCGCATCCGTACCGGGCCGACGGAGATCAAGAGGCGCCAGGTGTCGTACCCTCAGGACCTGGCGTTACATTCCCGCACGACCTCGACCTCAAGGAAGTTCGGGGAATCGATCCCGGCTATGGAGACTCAAGGTCGGCCCATGTTCCGCCACGACCTTAAGCCTCGGGGCTAGTCGACGAGGGCGGCGTCCTTTGACCAATGGCACACGGTCAACGGACCCCCGAGCTCGGGAGGCCCTCGGTCTCGACCTGGGTGCAGGGCGAGGCGCTCGACCTAGAGCCCGCTCGATCTCGAGCTCGGGCAGGCCCTTGTTCGAAGCCACGATCCGCCCTTGGATTTCGGATCAAGCATTTGACCGACGGTTGCTCAAGGCGCGGTCGTGGGGGAGTGGATGCGCACAACAAGTTCGAGCGATATCACGCCCTCAACGCACGAAGGCCGCTTCAGGAATCTAGCCCGGCCAAGGCATCGAGGAGGAATAAAAACCAAGGGAACACAGTCCTTTGGGGGGACGGAGACAACACACAACGCGCCCTAGCTCGAGCTTAGACTTAGCCAATGTTGAAACTTGAGCCAGAAACACCCTTGTACTCGAAATTAGCTAAAAGAATCGCCGCAGAAGGCGATCGGAGTAGAGCTGCATTCTCCGCAGGGCTCAAACCAAGATAAACCTCGGCCTCCGCCGTTGACGTCTCGCCCGACAGTGAACCACGCCGATACTTTTCCTCCGATTGAGCGGTTACCAGACGGTCCCAGATCACACCGACCCCCTAACTCACTTCTTGCGGTCGGCGATCCCGATCGTCGACAATCTGTTTTGAGAAAAAAACGGGAGAAGAAGAAGAAAAAGAGAAAGAAATGGATCATCGCTGTTTTGTGATGACGTTTGTGTTTTGGCTTACGTCTCTAGCACGGCTTGGATTAGGACCAGCATAGCACCATCTTTAAACGCTTTTTCAACTTGTTTGGCTTAGTGTGGTTTTAGTTTTTCCTTGGAACTTTTTAATCCACCTACAGCTCCACATATTGCTACAACCCCAAGTTCTTGTGACTAGCATCGATACATCCAATTTCCAGGAGTTGTTACCTCGTCGGTTGCCATCACTTCTGCTAAGCTTTGTAAGAATTGATAAGAGTGTGGTAAAGAGCAAGAGAGAGTGACTTTTCACCACATACCAAGTAGTGATAGGAACATTAAACTTGCGATTTTGTTCCTTATCTTCACTAACATTGGCAGGTTCTCAACGTCGTGATGATCCATTAGGAAATATTAAATTTACAATGCCTTCATTTGCTGGAAAGTTTGATCCTAATGCATATATTAATTGGGAGATAGTGGTAGACAATGAATTTTCAAAGTATGAGTTATCTAAAAACCAAAAGATTAGTGCCGCTATTAAAATGTTAATGTCAGATGTAATACTTTGGTGGAAGCATATATCTAGACATAATAAAGAACCAAAAACTTAGAATACCATGAAAAGACTTATGAGAGATAATTATGTTCCTGAATATGTTGCTGAATATTTGCTTACTAAACTTCAACGCTTGAAACAAAGTTCTAAAACTGTTATAGAATACTATCATGAATTGCAAAATTGTTTGTTGTGTTGTGGTTTACAAGAATGTGAAGAAGCCACTGAGATTAGGTTCATTAATGGACTTAATCATGAAATTCATGATGTTTTTGTTGATGAAACATATAATTCTCTTTCAGATTGATTAAATGTGTTTGTCAAGCTAAAAACATACTTGTTGAATCTTTAAAAGAGTCTTTAGCTTCATTTGAGGTGCCTATTTTTGCACCTTCTGTTGTAGCTAACATTTTGCAAAAAAATGAGCATCATCGAGAGAAGGATGAAGAAGAAAATGTGCAAAAAGAAGAATTCTTTGCTGGTCCATGCGAATGTGAAGAGTTAAAAATTGAAGTTGCATCTACAACCACTGATAGTGATTTAGAAGAAGGGGAGCTACAAACTGAGAAACTAGCGTTATCAAGTGAAAGTTTTGATGTTCCTACTTCTGAGGAGGCTAATGACCATAGTACAGATCTGATTTTACAGCAAGAAAGGGAGCAAATTTGTGAGTATATTCCTGCTATACTAAATTCTAGTGAGTTACCACCTTGTGCCACAATTGTAAAACCTTATGATGAATTGCGTGCTTATAATTTTGTTCATGTGGTGCTGATTATGCATAAGGAGGTGATAGGTAGAATATTTTCTACCACTGTTTTGTACTATATCATGTTCAATGAACCTATTAGTTTGACTTGTGCTATGAATAAGATTTCTCAAATTTCATCTCTTAAGTCTTTATCTAGCATCTATGCCTACTGTTTTAAATTCAATTTATTTAATAATTATAGCATAGATGGCAAGTTTTTTGTTTACAAAATATGCATAACTTGTGATAAACTTGCTGAATTAAAGCTTGCTATTTTGGGTAATTATTGTTGTATGCAACAACTTGTTTCATTTGCGGCACCATCAAATTTTCTTGATATGTGTGATACCCATAGCTTGCTACCACATTGTTCAAATTTTAGTACATTGACTTGTATTACAAATCAACATGTCATAGTTCATGGGTGGAAGGCCATTAAAATTGTATCACCGTTGTTGGATTGGCTTGATATTGCTTGTTTACAATTTGATGATATGAATGAGCCATGCTTGATGCCAAAACTTGTAGTCTTGCCCATCTATGTTATTGAACGAGGCTTACAAAACATGAGTTTTCTTTATCCAAGATTAGGGATAGATATGTGCTTTACATATATTTGCAAATTAAGTTACAAATTGAATCATGTTAATATTTATGTTATATGCTTCACTTGTAACCACAAATTGAGTTGCAAAATTGTGAGCAAAGGTGTTTTGCTTAAATCTGATTTCCTCATTTATTATTATGAAAATAGCATTTCACGAATCCAAAAGAACAATGAAATATGGGATATATACATATCTGCTGTGTACATGTTGTTCTTTTTGTTGTTTATTTCTTTTCCAGCTTGTGCAAAACCGAGGTTGGTTTTCCTTCAAGGAGGGGTGGAAGCATCCAGGAGTGCTAGCTTTCATCATGCTATTATATGCTAGAAAGAAGTGTTAAACTATTTGGATAATTATTAGGTGAATCCTATAAAATATTTTTCTTGTCTTTAAAATATATAAAGAGGCGGAGCTACTATTTTATTTAAATAAATGCAAGACCTATATGAGAATGTTTTGTACTGAAGATTAGTTAAAAGGTGAGCTTGAGTCGAGGACGACTCAAATGTAAGAAGGGAAGGATGATGAGGACATCTTAACCGCAGATACAACCATGTCTAGTTCAACCCTTCCTAAAGATGAACCAGAACTAATAGTGCACTGACCTCTCACTTGAGCTCGGACAAGTTGACTTAAACATTAGGTGAATGCGTTCTTAGGTTTAAATAAACATAATATACAGCATGGAATACTACTTAATGCTTGTGATGATATTGTTATACTTAGGAATGAGGGAAGAAACACACCAAGTCGTGCTACAAGACAGCCACACGAAAGGATGTAAGGTGTGAATCCAAACAACCAAGTGGGAACGCGAAAGAGTTTCAGTTCGGACTTTAATGACCAGTCTGGATTAAATTGCTCATAGAGAATGCAAATAGACTCCGTTTGAAGCATGTGAATACTTGTTTAAAAGCTTACTTCAGCACTTTCCAATGGATCTACTCATGCCTCCAAATTCAATGTGAGTGCTTAGATATCATCAATTCCATTCGGCGATCAAAAGATGAAAAGCCAACAACTATGTGTGAAAACATCCAAGAGAGTTGAAGAGTCCCTCTTATGTATATAAATAGAATGTGTATGGCTTAATTTTGGGCAGGTTTTTGTTGATTAAGTTAGCCACTGCTACTTCTTGTAATCACACATGTCGATTAGACCGTCTGAATTACTCTTCAATTAGAACCTCATCCTGTTGAGTTAAGTGAGTTGCTTGTTCATTCCGTTCTTGCTAGTTCTTCAATTGCTTGCAGGAACAAAGACCTTCGTGGTTAGGTTGATTGCGCTTCGGCGAGGTCAATAACCATTTGGAGTCGGTATATTGGTCGCTAAGGCGCAACGTCCTTGGATGGTTGTAGTCAGACCATCAACGTCTTCTCCTATCAAATCAATAGTTATCCATTACATCGAAAGATCGGGACCAAATCTCCGATCTGCTCTTGATCCTTATCCGATGCTTTATTTAGCTTTGATTAGTAGTTTGTGCCATCATAACTGTAGTTTAGCTAGCACTACCACTTTAGCTTGTCGTAGCTCCCGTTCTAGTTACCTTTGGTCACTATACCACCGTAAATAGCGTCACCTAGCTCCCCTCTTCTCATCCTGTGCACGTGCATGATTAGTGTTGCTACCACACTCGAGCTCACTATCAAGTCGGCTGCCTCCCCTGTTCTTATGTCACTAACTTGTGGGCCCTATTTGTCTGGTGGTTGACAACGTCGTTAGGATTAGATTGGTGCTAATAGCGTTGGTTAAGTGAGTCACTTACATGTGGACTTGTATATTAGTTGATCAAGTTTTAACTTAAATCAGTTTTAAAATCTGAGTTATTGACATGTGGACCCCACGAGCTAGTGAGTCCATCCATCAACTCAGTTCACCATGGACTTGGACCCACCCGTCAGTCTAATGACATAATAAAATCTAGTTTTTCTTTAGAAATAAAATTAGAAAATAAAAAATAAAATATGAAATCCTAGGAGAAGATAGTTTTCTATCTTGTTTTTCTGGGATTTTCTCTCCCAACAAAACTACAGAAGACCCATTCTCCCTTACGCGAACTCCAATTAAAGCTTTTTTGTCTCTAAGTTTTTCTCAAATCCTGAGTTTTCATTATGGATGAAAATAATGAATTGTATTCTTTGTTTGAATTTATTTGGTACTTATTTGTGTTCGTGGCTTTTAACGCTTAGATCTTGACATCTTTCGAATAGTACGAGGTTGACCCGAGATAGGGCAAGTGTTCAACCAAAGAAGACGAAAGCACCCTCCACTGACCGTGTTGGTCCTATATTTCAATGTTATGTATATAGTTTGCTCAGACTATTATGCATACTTATCGGTTAAAGGAATATGTTTATGTTTTGTATTTAGTTATTGCCAATTGTTGCATTAATCTTACCTTGCAAAGTTGTTAATTACTCTCAATGTTTTCACCATAGGAATATTATCCACTGTAGTCAGAAATAATGGTGGAATTTTAGAGTAATATATGTGTCACTTGCTTAGCCATGCTTAGATTAATAATGGTAAAAATGGTAAAACTCAATTGTGTACACTTTCCAAAATGTTTTAGCAAATTTTGGACAGCCCCTGTACCTCTGATATTTTATTTAAAATGTAAAAATAGAAAATGGTTTTACACTTTTGCTAATGGTTTATTGAGACCGGTGTAGTTTGCAAGAGATCTTAGTCTGTGGTGGTCTCGCCTTGGTCATTAAGAACCAAACTTTAGTGCTATTGATCCAAGGAAATCAGGGCGTTAACTTAGTCGGTTACCTATGGATTGAGGCATATCATATTGTATCATCCCAATTTTTGGCTTATTTGGATTTAATATGGTTTTTATGGATTTTCTAAATTTTTGAGATTTTCCTGGAATGTATTTAGATATATTCATTATTATTGAATATGTCCACTTATGAAAATCATTTAAATAATGAGAAGGTTTAAATGAAGTTTTGTTAAAAATATTTCATTTGAGTTCCAAATGTCTCAAAATATTTTCCAATTTTTTTAGAATTTTTTTGATATTTTTACTATTTATTTTGGCTATTTACTAGAATTATTTTAAATCAGGAAGCTTTGAAAATGCTTGAACAGTGTTGTAGCCCAACCCGCCTCATGAAACCCTAGCATCGCTACAATTGCATCTCAATCGAATGTTGGTGGACAATCTTGGAAACCCTAGGGATGTTAGCTGTTGGATGCTGCAACGTGGATGTTAGAGATGGAGCCGCGTTGCGGATGACGGGAGTTGCTAGATGGCCAATGTGTGTACATCTGGGATTGTTTTGTCTCCACATCACCACCACCGTGTTGGTTCGGGTCTCCGAGGTTTGCATAGAAGCTGAGGCCCTATAAAGCTACATTAACCCTGTCCCGAGGATCCTTGTGTTCTGCCGCATCTGTAGACCTAACTAACATTTCCTGAGTCACCATCATTTACCCGTGGAAGTTCGCCAAAGTTCAAGAAGAAGGCCGTCGAGTCGCAAGGTTCCGCCGCTGTCAAGCTGTTGTTGCCATGTTTGAGCTCAGATCAAAGGACTTTGCGTTGAGCCAGACCAGATTTGGGTGATAACGTCGCTGGAGGAGCCTTGTATTGCCAAATCCATGGTCATCATCCCTAGTGATGGTGAGTTGTGTCGCCGCACCATTATCGCCATCCCTCGCTACGTATCAGATGTTGGATTTGAAGTTGACCATTGAGATTGCATCGCGTGTCGCTATCTCCATTTGCTGCCTGTCTGCGCAGCATCGTTCTTTGCTGTAGAATCGTAGCCATTCGATCCAGATCAAGTGGTCTAGAGTTTGTCACGTGTTCTGCCGCTACGCCTACCTGTGCACAAGTCATAGATGTCAGATCTGCGATGAGAGTGTGAGATCTTACCGCGTGTCGTGCATCGAAATGTGCCATGCATCACCACTTGATTTTGCCGTGTATGTCAGTGACATCAGTCTGATGTCATCGCATGACATCGATTGCTTGCATCTACGGGTGCATAGCATCTTGGCTTACCTATGGACCAAGGGGGTTTCGTGGACCAAGTCCATAGTTTGTGCCTATGTGTCAACTTCTAATTGGTCCAGATCGGGTGTTGACATAATAAGTCAGTTTTTCAATATAAAAATAATTCAATTAATTCAATATTTTCTATTTTCTACATTTTCTTATTTATCAAATCTTTCGAGAGCTTGTTCTTCCTCATATGAACTATGATTGATGAAATTCAAATTTTTAAAAAATTATAAAATTGAGATCTATTTAATGGTGAATTTTATTTGATTTTAGAGTTTGTTTTTCTTTATTTTGGTAATTATTTGGTACTTTCTTTTGTTATGTGAGACATTGAAGAGCTCGGAGTGTCCGAGGTGGAATCATTAATCCAAGAGGAAGGTTCAGAGTAAGAACAAGAACTTTTTCAATGCATGTTGTGTTTTGATCATGTTGAACTCAGTTTTTACAAAATTATTATGTTGTTTTAAATTATGCATGTTATTTTATGTATAGAATTGTTTTCAAGTTAGTTTGGAGTCTAGTTATTCAACCCAATTGAGTTATACCCTACCTTGTCATTTGTATATTATGATTATTGTCATCCTAGGATGGTTCATTACTAGCCGGTTGCTACAAGTGATCAACATGGTGTATGCCTAGCCATACAATGTAAGTCACATGCCTTTTGAAATATCAAAGATAATCTTGAATAATGGAATATGGAACATGTTAACGGAATTGGTGTGTCATGTGTTATCATGCGACAATGTTGAGTTGTAATAATATGTGTTGTTCTGTAACGAAGTTGAAATTGTTGATAGCATGTGTTGCATGATAATCAACTAGTGTGGTAATGATCTTAGATTGGGGCAAGTGGCAAGTGGCAGTATGCCAAGGTGGATCTATATACCGGAATGGATTGTGGAAGTCTTGCCTCTCTCAACCTAAGGATTTAACTTTGCAAGCATTTAACCTGGGTCAAACTTGCAACCACATGTTTGGAATGAGATAGACCTAATTAATTCATTTGCAATGTCTTAGTTTTAGTTACTACCAGTGGTGGTTTGAGGTCTGACTGAATGATGGAACTCACATGGTGCAAGAGAGGGATCCTGATTGTGATAACCAGCCCTTTCAGTGTTGAAATCTTAGCGGGTAGTACTGGGTTAAGATAGAATATTGTAAAGGCTTTGTTATGATCACTCGCCTGTGTGGTGAGACGATTGTATCTTGTGGGTAAAGTGTGTAATCTCTTCAGAGTGTGAATCTATTCGGATAGCTGTACTCACAATATTGAGCAATGCTCAGGAATTATATTCAAGGAATAGAATTTGTAAAATGAAAACTTGGATAGAAAAGCTGGATTCTAGTGCAAATTGTAATATGTTTGAGCTGGATGCCATGTTTACTTGAGAAATATTGAAAATTTTGCTGTTATTGTTATTCATTTTACTATCATTACAATCTAACCATTGTATTCTTTTATAAATACTGTTTTACTACAAAATAGCCCTGTTAGCCATTCTATTGGAATAAGCTTTGAATATAGTTATGTTAGAATTGCATTCTGTGCACAACTTGTTGAGTGCTTTAAGTACTAACCCTTGCCAACAACAACATCACGAGTTGAGAATGAGTCTACACCAGGTTTGGAGGAGTATCTAGAAAAGACGAATATTTAGGATGCGAGTTTTGTCAGTTGCCTGTGGTATACTGAGTAGTTTATCTAGTTTTTATTCTACTGTAGTTTAATTTGTTATTTTTAGTTCAGCCCTGCATGACATATTCATATATGGTCAATCATAAAATCAATCAACAGATTTTAACTAATATATGAAGTCTTTTATTATGTTTACACTTTGTATAATTGTGATATTCATATATACATGAGCCTATGTACACTAGCACGATTCTAGACTAGTACGATATACATAGAGGGTTCGGATTTATATATACGGGTCCTGACACATATGGACCATTATCTTTTGTTTACCATTTATTTTCATTGCAAGTATTAATTTTTATGTGAACTATTTGACTGGTCAACTCATTTGTGTAGAACTTAGTCATATAGATCTATGTATGATTGCTTAATATTATGTGTAATTAGAGGTGGGTGTACTACCTGTGCTAGCCCCAAGATCGCTCATCATACTCAGACTGAATTGTGCCAGGCTGCGATGGCCCATCGTGCTGGCCAGGCTCGTATTCGGTGAGCCTAGGTACGACCTATTTACACTTCGTGCCATGTTGACCCAGGTCCGGCCCGTTTACACCTTTACGATGAGAGGAAAGGAGTCAGAGATGCATTGAGTTGAGGCAATGGACACAAATATTATAAAAAAATAATTAAAATTTATTTATTAGTGAATAGTTACGAAGAGTAAGGGGCATGTACTGAATATGTGCGAGAGGGGGGGGCAATGTGCGAAAAAGAGAGAGAGATAGGCGAGAGAGATTGAGAGAGACAGGTGTGAGAGATAGCTGAGAGAGACGAGCGAGAGAGAGAGAGCAGTTTTTTGCACTATCTTGCTCTACAGGTCGATGACCTTCATGCTAGATTTCTTCCTCATGCTCTAGGTAATCGGGCCTAGCATGGCTTATGCTGCAATGTCGTGCCGGGCAGTGTCGCCTATCGTACCTAGTTTTTGGACCTGACACAGCCCGCATTACAATATCATATCAGCCCGACATAGCCCACTTTGTTTCGGGCTAGGCTTTAGATCAGACGGTTCAAAAAAGTCTGGCCCAGTGTTCACCTCTATGTGCACTCTTGTTTTCTTTACTGTGTGAGGAAAAGAACTATGCATCACCACGGGTGCTGCGAGCCTGCGACGTCATGTTTGGGCGCGAACTCGTAGCGGAGCAGCCCTCTGCTATGCAAGATATCCGTGAGTCGTACGGCCCCGAGGGGGGCAGGGTGGGCGGCCGTCCTGGGCCCCTAAAGTCATGAGGCCCCCTGATATGCAACTACACCATGGGCTTTTGGCCCAGTCGCGAGCAAACATCATGTGTTTAAAGATATATTCGGATTTTTATTGAGCTCAAGCACCCTGAAGTCATTAAATAATAGTGAACTTGAAGAGTGTTGCACTAAATTTGCAGACACTTTCTCTCATGATGGTTCATGACATCTGATGTTGAGGTACATGATCTTGTTTATAAATTAAAGATTATGAAATTCACTTTGCCAGATGGCGAATTGTCTGCTATGGAGATTTTTGAGCATGTCAGAGATGTGGATTGTTATCCTAATGTCTTCATTGCTTATTAAATCTTATTTATCGTGCTCGTGGATCTGCAGCATCGGCTGAAAGAAGCTTTTCAAAATTGAAATTGTTGAAGAACTATTTGAGATCAACAATGACTCAAAAAAGGATAAATGATTTGGTGACTTTATGCATCGAGAAGAAGTTATTGGACGAGATTGATATCAATAGTATAATCGATGACTTTGTATCACAAAATGTTAGAAGAAATTTTTTAAGATGATGCCAAGTGCCAAGTAAGTGTTTATGATTACAATTTACATTTGTCATTTCATAAACTTTAAATTGTTCTATAGAAATATTTTTTGTGCATCGAATATTAATTTCTTCAATGATGTGTGCTTATAAAACTATATATATATGATGAGGTGGAAGGGGACTCCATATAAATTTTCGCCCCGGGCCCCCAAAATACCAGGACCGGCCCTGCGGCGAGTGTGACCAGGCTCCAGCGGTGCAAGCGGTTAACGATGCTAATCCGGTACTCCAACACCCTAACCCAATCGCTAGAGACGTATGTCATCGGTGTCGTCGCAACACTAATCTCGTAGACCAATTCGATGCCCCCAAAGGTCCACATTTAATCCCTTTTGTACTTTTGCCGGTTTGTCTTCGTCAGGGGCCTTCTTTCACCAACTTGCATCCCAAATATGCATGGAGCCTTAAAATTCAGAAAAAGGGCTACCAAAGGCCCAACCCAATGTCACCAAGATATTCGCTCAGGAGCTAAGCCCATGCATTAGGCCTACTGCAGGTACTAATGTACCACAAAGACAACAAAAACATACATAGTGTTACAAAGTATTGTTTTAATGGATGTCCATAACCCCTTTTAGGAGAAACTCTCATGTATCAATTAAAGGAGAAACTCCATGCTATTACTATGAAACCTACATAGTATCAATTCTTGTAACTCTTTATTTAGTTCAAACCTCTCATGTTACCTATAAATAGAGGGTCGTATGCATGAAAGAAATGAACAAGAAAGAAAGAAAGAATCCCTCTACTTCTACATTGTTCATACTTTAAGTGATCCACTATATTGTTCATACTTTGGGTAATTCGTTAGTTATTTTATATCACGTTATCAAGACGATCGCCTCTAAAAGGCTATCGTAAATTTTACATACTAAAAATACTTTGATAAATAGTTTTCTAAGGTGAAGTATTCTTTCAATCTCTATTCTATCTTGTTTAATTTACACACTATAATTCATAGTTTGCATTTCTATGTATTGTAGTTTACTATGTCGAATCTTGCAAAACTTGAATTCATGGCTTTGGATATTACGGGCAAAAATTATTTGTCTTGGGTGCTTGATGCCGAAATCCATCTAGATGCAAATAGCCTCAGCAAAACAATCAAGGAGGGAAATAAGACGTCTAACCAAGAAAAGGCTAAAGCCATGATCTTTATTCGCCATCACCTCCATGAAGGGTTAAAAGTGAATACCTTACGGTGAAAGATCCCTTGTTCTTTGGAACAAATTAAAGGAAAGGTATGATCATCGAAAACCGTAATTCTCCCTAAAGCTCGTAGATGATTGGTTGCACTCGAGGTTGCAAGATTATAAAACTGTTTGTGAGTATAATTCAGCCATGTTCAAAATCACTTCATAACTTTTGTTGTGTGGAGAAAAGGTTACAGATAAGAAAATGTTGGAGAAAATATACTCCACATTCCATAATTCAAATTTGCTCCTGCAACAACAATACCGAGAAAAAGGGTTCAAGAAATATTCTGAACTTATTTCTTGTTTACTTGTGGCTGAACAAAATAATGCGCTTTTGATAAAAAACCATGAGGCTCGTCCAACTGGTTCAAGTCCATTCTCTGAAGCAAATGCGGCAAGATATAATAATAACAACAGAGGATGGGGCCGATGACGTGGTCGTGGTCGTGGTCGTGGATATGGACAAGGTCGTGGTAAAGGAAATTATAATGTTTCCTTCAAAAACACAAATGGTCCCCAAAAGAGGCAAGAAAAGGGTGATTAGGGGAAAATAAAAATTATAAACCTGAAAATATATGCTATCACTGTGGAGGCAAAAATCATTGGTCGCAGAATCGCCAGACGCCAAAGCACCTCGTGGATCTGTATCAACAATCGCTTGAAAGGAAAGAGAAAAGAATAGAGACCAATTTTGCCAATAGTAATGGAAATAATGAATATTTTGGCAAAACTCAAGAAGAAGACAGCGACCAACATGATACAACTCATCTAGATGTCTCGATTTTCTTATTCAAGAATAATTTTTTAAGTAGTTATTTGTACAAGAATAAATTTTATATGTTACATCTTTAATAATGCAAACATGTTATGTTTTTGTTCGAGAATAAATATAATATATTATGTATTGAATTATGGTTGTAATGTTTCATGTGTTAATGAATTTTATGTTATAATGTTCATTTATCTTATTAAAATTTTCTTTTGAAGTGAATGGAAAAATCTTTGGTAATGGTGGAGATATATGTGTTGTAGATAGTGCAACAACACATACTATTCTCAAGAATAAAAGGTATTTTCATGATTTAATGATGCATAATGGAAGTATCAATATCGTATCTGGGAGTGCAAATTTGATAAAGGGCACCAGGAAGGCCATAATATTATTACCCGGTAGGACAAAAATAAGTGTGAAAGAAGCATTGTATTCCCCAAAGTCTCAAAGAAACCTACTGAGTTTTAAAAATATCCGCCAAAATGGATATCACATTGAGATAATTAATGAAGGAAATAGGGAATACCTTAACATTACAAATATGTCATCAGGTAGGAAAAATGTATTGGAAAAATTACCATCATTATTATCTGGTTTGTACTATACAAAGATTGATAAAATTGAATCATATATGGTGGTAGACTAGAAGTTTACCAACCATAACGAATTTATTGTATGGCATGACCGATTGGGCCATCCCGGATCAACAATGATGCGGAAAATTATAAATACTTCGTGTGGACATATGTTGAAGAACCAGAAGATTCTTCAGTCCAATGACTTCTCATGTGTGGCATGCTCTCAAGGAAAATTGATTGTAAAACCATCACAGCTAAAATAGGGGCTGAATCCCTTGATTTTCTAGAGCGCATACAAGGAGATATATGCGGACCTATTCATCCAAAGAAGTGGTCCATTTAGATATTTTATGGTTTTGATTGACGATCGACTAGATGGTCACATGTCTCTATTATCAACTCGCAACTCTGGCGCTTATAGATTGTTAGCCCAATTAATAAAATTATGAGCACAATTTTTAGATTATCCTATTAAATCGATATACGTTTGGATAATAATGGTGAATTTACCTCAAAAAGTTTCAATGATTATTGCATGTCAATTAGAATAAATGTTGAGCATCTCAGTAGCACATGTTCATACACAAAATGGTCTTGCAGAATCACTTATAAAATGGCTCCAATTAATTGCGAGACCATTACTTATGAAATCAAAACTCCCAACATCAACTTGGGGCCATGCTATTTTGCATGCGGCATCATTAATTCAAGATCGTGCCAACAAGTTATCATACTTCTTCTCCATTACGCTTAGTATTTGGAAAAGAGCCGACATATCCCATCTAAGAATTTTTGGTTGTGCAAGATATGTTCCAATTGCTCCACAAAACGCACGAAGATGGGACCACAAAGAAGGTTGGGAATATATGTTGGGTATGAATCCCCTTCTATAATAAAATATCTTGAGCCATTAACGGGAGATTTATTTACAGCTAGATTTGCTGACTGTCATTTTGATGAATCAAATTTTCCAACATTAGGGGGAGAAATGAAGCAGCTAAATAAGGAAATTGTTTGGAATGAATTATCATTATCTCATTTTGATCCTCAAGACAAGACAATGTGAACATGAAGTTCAAAGGATAATTCATTTACAAAATTTAGCTTAATAATTTGCTCGATGCTTTTACAGATTTGAAATGAGTGACAAAGTCACATATTCCATTGCTAATGCTCTCGAAAAATTGGTGTCCCGGAAAGACAACCAGCTATTGCAAATGAGACAAAACCTACCATAAAACGTGGTAGACCATTGGGCTCAAAAGATAAAAATCCTCAAAGAAGAAAAGGAATTGAGGAAATAATAGCCCAAGGAAAATCTCCTGAAGAGATGAATGACATGACTAATAATACTATTTCGGAAGAAACATGGGTATCTGATTCTACACAAACTGAGATCTCACTAAACTATGTCATGTCAGGAAAACTTTTGAACTGTGATATTGACTTCAATGATGCATTTGCATATAATGTAGTGCTAGAAATTATACACGGTAATGAGGATCAAGAATATCGATCAATCGAGGAATGCAAACAAAGAAACGATTGGCTAAAATGGAAAGACGCGCAATTGAAGTAATTGAATTCTCGACAAATAGAGAAGTTTTGGTTCAGAGCTCGTACACCCAATAGTGTAAAACCTATTGGTTACAAATGGGTCTTTGTGCGAAAAAGAAATGAGAAAGGAGAAGTTACAAGATACAAGGCACGATTAGTTGCCCAAGGCTTTTCCCAAAGACACGTATAGATTATGAAGAAACATACTCTCCGTGATGGATGCAACAACTTTTAGATATCTTATCATGTCTGCAATGAAGGAATGCCTTGACTGCCTCGATGGATGTTGTTACAAGATACTTATATGGATCACTAGATAGTGATATTTATATGAAAATCCCGAAGGATTCAAACCGCCGAAGAAGCGGGTTCTCGAGAACAATATTCAATTAAACCGAGAAAGTCATTATACGGATTAAAGCAATCCGGATTTAATGTGGTATAATCGCCCTCGGTGAGTATTTGATAAAAGAAGGATACACAAACAATTCTATTTGTCCATGTGTATTCATAAAAAGATCTGGAGATGAATTTGTGATAATTGTCAGATATGTTGATGATCTAAATATGATTGGAACAACTAAAGGGATCTCAAATGCGCTTGAATGCTTAAAGAAAGAATTTGAGATGAAGGATCTTGGAAAAACAAAGTTTTGCCTTGGATTGCAAATTGATCATCTTAAGAATGGAATTATTATTCATCAAGCGACTTATACGAGATAAAATTTTGAAACAATTTTATATGGATAAAGCACACCCTTTAAGTTCCCCAATGGTTGTAAGATCGCTGATATAACTAAAGATCATTTTCGACCTCCGAGATAATGATGAGGAAATTCTCGTACCCCTGGTGCCATATTTAAGTGCCATAGGTGCACTTATGTATCTTTCTACTCATACACGATTCGATATCGCATTTGCAAATAACTTATTAGTAAGATACTGACTCATGTCCTACGAGAAGACATTGAAGCAGGTCAAACATATATTTCGTTATCTTCAAGGTACAAATGATATGGGTTTATATTTTTCGATGCATACAAGAAAGAGTTAGTTGGTTTTGCGGATGCAGGTATCTATCTCGATCCCCATAATGGTCGATCACAAACCGGATATGTTTTTACTTGTGGTGGCACTTTGCTATATCATGGCGCTCAATGAAACAGACTATAGCGGCAACATCATCTAACCATGCGAAATTTTGGCAATCCATGAAGCTAGTAGAGAATGTGTTTGGTTAAGAAATATGACAGGGCATATTAAAAGATCATGCGGTCTACTTTTAGACAAGGAAGAGCCTACCATTATATATGAGGATAATGCAACATGTATATTTCAACTGAAGGAGGGATATATCAAAGGGGACAGAGTGAAGCATATATCACCAAAATTTTTCTTCACTCATGACCTTCAAAAGGATGGTGTTCTCGAAAGTCTAGCAAATTCGCCATGTGAGAATCTCACGTTTGGATAATCTTTGGTGAATTTACCTCAAAAAGTTTCAATGATTATTGCATGTCAATTGAATAAATGTTGAGCATCCCTGTAGCACATGTTCATACACGTAATGGTCTTGCAGAATCACTTATAAAACGGCTCCAATTAATTGCGAGACCGTTACTTATGAAATCAAAACTCCCAACATCACTTGGGGCCATGCTATTTTGCATGCAGCATCATTAATTCGTGATCGGGCCAACAAGTTATCATACTTCTTCTCCATTACGATTAGTATTTGGAAAAGAGTCGACATATCCCATCTAAGAATTTTTGGTTGTGCAAGATATGTTCCAATTGCTCCACAAAACGCATCGAAGATGGGACCACAAAGAAGGTTGGGAATATATGTTGGGTATGAATCTCCTTCTATAATAAAATATCTTGAGCCATTAACGGAGATTTATTTACGACTAGATTTGTCGATTGTCATTTTGATGAATCAAATTTCCCAACATTAGGGGAGAAATGAAGCGACTAAATAAGGAAATTGTTTGGAATGAATTATCATTATCTCATTTTGATCCTCGACAAGACAATGTGAACATGAAGTTCAAAGGATAATTCATTTACAAAATTTAGCTTAATAATTTGCTCGATGCTTTTACAGATTTGAAATGAGTGACAAAGTCACATATTCCACCGCTAATGCTCTGAAAAAATTGGTGTCCCGTATGACAACCACTATTGCAAATGAGACAAAACCTACCATAAAACGTGGTAGACCATTGGGCTCGAAAGATAAAAATCCTCGAAGAAGAAAAGGAACTAAAGATAGTCAAGTTGAGGAAATAATAGCCCAAGAAAAATCTCCTGAAGAGATGAATGACATGACTAATAATACTATTTCGGAAGAAATACATGTACCTGATTCTACACAAACTGAGATCTCATTAAACTATGTCATGTCAGGAAAACTTTTGAACCGTGATATTGATGCCAATGATGCATTTGCATATAATGTAGCGCTAGAAATTATACACGGTAATGAGGATCAAGAACCTCGATCAATCGAGGAATGCAAACAAAGAAATGATTGGCCAAAATGGAAAGACGCAATTCAAAGCGTAATTGAATTCTCGACAAATAGAGAAGTTTTCGGTTCAGAGTTCGTACACCCAATAGTGTAAAACCTATTGGTTACAAATGGGTCTTTGTGCGAAAAAAAGAAATGAGAAAGGAGAAGTTACAAGATACAAGGCACGATTAGTTGCCCAAGGCTTTTCCCAAAGACTCGTATAGATTATGAAGAAACATACTCTCCGTGATGGATGCAACAACTTTTAGATATCTTATCCGTTCCGCAATGAAGGAATGCCTTGACTGCGTCGATGGATGTTGTTACAAAGATACTTATATGGATCACTAGATAGTGATATTTATATGAAAATCCTCGAAGGATTCAAACCGCCGTAAGAAGCGGTGTTCTCGAGAACAATATTCAATTAAATCGAGAAAGTCATTATACGGATTAAAGCAATCCCATTTAATGTGGTATAATCGTCTCGGTGAGTATTTGATAAAAGAAGGATACACAAACAATTCTATTTGTCCATGTGTATTCATAAAAAGATCTGGAGATGAATTTGTGATAATTGTCAGATATGTTGATGATCTAAATATGATTGGAACAACTAAAGGGATCTCAAATGCGTTGAATGCTTAAAGAAAGAATTTGAGATGAAGGATCTTGGAAAAACAAAGTTTTGCCTTGGATTGCAAATTGATCATCTTAAGAATGGAATTATTATTCATCAAGCGACTTATGAGATAAAATTTTGAAACAATTTTATATGGATAAAGCACACCCTTTAAGTTCCCCAATGGTTGTAAGATCGCTTGATATAACTAAAGATCATTTTCGACCTCGAGATAATGATGAGGAAATTCTCTACCTGAAGTGCCATATTTAAGTGCCATAGGTGCACTTATGTATCTTTCTACTCATACACGACACGATATCGCATTTGCAATCAACTTATTAGTAAGATACAACTCATGTCCTACGAGAAGACATTGGAACAGCGCCAAACATATATTTCGTTATCTTCAAGGTACAAATGATATGGGTTTATATTTTTTACGATGCATACAAGAAAGAGTTAGTTGGTTTTGGAGATCATGGTATCTATCTCGATCCCCATAATGGTCGATCACAAACCGGATATGTTTTTACTTGTGGTGGCCTTTGCTATATCATGGCGTTCAATGAAACAGACTATAGCGGCAACATCATCTAACCATGCGTAAATTTTGGCAATCCATGAAGCTAGTAGAGAATGTGTTTGGTTAAGAAATATGTGGGGCATATTAAAAGATCATGCGGTCTACTTTTAGACAAGGAAGAGCCTACCATTATATATGAGGATAATGCAACATGTATATTTCAACCGAAGGAGGGATATATCAAAGGGACAGAGTGAAGCATATATCACCAAAATTTTTCTTCACTCATGACCTTCAAAAGGATGGTGTTCTGAAAGTCTAGCAAATTCGCTCATGTGAGAATCTCGACGATTTATTCACAAAGGCACTTCCTACTACAACGTTCAAGAAAATGACCAATATGATTGGACTTTATCGATTCAGAGATCTTAAGTGATCGGGGAGTGAATATGTTATGTACTCTTTTCCCTTAACCATGGTTTTTTCCCTTCGGGTTTTTCCTTGGTAAGGTTTTTAACGAGGCATACATATTCACAAATTAATGGACATCCAAGGGGGAGTGTTACAAAGTATTGTTTTAATGGATGTCCATAACCCCTTTTAGGAGAAACTCTCATGTATCAATTAAAGGAGAAACTCCATGCTATTACTATGAAACCTACATAGTATCAATTCTTGTAACTCTTTATTTAGTTCAAACCTCTCATGTTACCTATAAATAGAGGGTTGTATGCATGAAAGAAATGAACAAGAAAGAAAGAAAGAATTCCCTCTACTTCTACATTGTTCATACTTTAAGTGATCCACTATATTGTTCATACTTTGGGTAATTCGTTAGTTATTTTATATCACATAGCACATATGCGCACAGATTAGGCTGACATGACAGGAATGATAGGACTGTGCTGGGTTTCGTAGTCGGACACGATAGGCAGCATGACACGTCTGCATTGGTTATGCTTGAGCTAGTACTGTACGAAACAAACCTGATAGCCTTGAAGTAGGCACAACATGTGGTAAGACGCCAGCTGTAACAGTGCGTTATGTTGTGGCGCGCTCTATGACTGGCGTTTTTTGTGGTCCTCACATGCAAAGAAAGAGAAGATGACGAAGATGCTAAAAGATAGAGAATAGAGACTATAGAGTATATATTCACCAACACCGAGTACGCGCACCGAGCTGTTCTGTACTAGGGTACTCCACACTGAGTGTAAGATTTTAACGAGGTTGTAACTCTGTACATATTCAAGAATAATAAAATTTAGTTTTTTTTCCTAATATTTGTGTCCACACACACAGCTCTATGCATGTTCAGCTCATTTCCTCTCATCGCAATAGACCGGTTCGGCACGAAGCTAATATGAATCGTAAATAGCCCCTGCCTAGGTTTGTCAAATGCAAACCAAACCAGCATGATATGATAGGCTAGTTGGATCGTGACGGTATGGTACGATTTAGGCATGTGAACCAATATACCGTGCCGTGTCGGCCAGCACGCACGACGCCTGACCGACGGCGAAATTTGACAGTTTCGAGTCTTGGCAAAGGCCGACCGCGCGGTGAACGCCCTTCTGAGCGGCCTTGCCCAGCTACGCCCGCGCGGCTGCTTGATCGGTGCACACAAGACGGGCGGCGCGTGGACCAAACTGCATGCGGGACATACGCGCGCGATTGAATCGACCGCAGGCTGGTGCGCTGCGGCGGTCAGGCAAGGAGAGATCCAGTCATCCACTGATCCCCTGCTGATCATCTCGAGAACGAGGTAACGTCGTAGCGGCCGTACGGTATAACTGTATAGATGGAAGAATTAATTCGTCTGTACGTACACGCTACGCATGCATTGTTCAAGCATGTGCGGGGTGGGCGATCGCACAGGCCCAACCAAGTTAGGGGTCTGATTTTTGTTATATGGACGTGATTTAGTTAGTTAATTGTACTAAACTGCTCTTAATTGTTGTTAAGATTTTAGAGAGAATCAATATACAACAACTTTATATTGAGAGGTCATTCCTACCAGATTTATAAGTTGTCATATGATAATTACTAATTCATATGTATCTATTTAATCCCTCTAAATTAACCTTCATGTCTCTTCAACTCTTGGCCACTCTTCCTGTACACTGCATTAATTCCCCTTGTCTAAAACTATTTTTGTTGAGATTTATTCTCTACCATTTAACACTTCTGATAGTTTAGGGGCTGTTTGGTTGCCTTCTCTCGCGAGCCTTGCTTGTTCAACTTAGTCAGGCTAATAGGATACGGGATGCACTGATGCAGAGACGGTGTTTGGTTGAGTATTTAGTAGGTAGGTGTTTTAAAATTTATATAGCAAATGTGGTCTAGTTTTGTTTGAAAAAATATCAGGAACTCATTTTTGAAATCGGTTCGGTAATCGGAGATGCTAATCAAAAGATATAAACAAAAAAGAAAAAAGGAAACTTACGTAGCCACGTGGCACCCCATGCATGGTTTGATATTGTGGTGACGTTGGCCGCCCTTGCAAAAACACGAGGTTGCCATCTTGCCGCATCCGAGATACGCCCATTTTCTACGTATCTCCGAGCCACCAAGCATGGAGAATCTTGCATCCAGAGAGCCAGGCTCAAAACTAAATGCAGGCAACCAAACACAAGAAAAAAGCAAGATTCTGCATCTATGGATGCAAATATCTGTGCATGCAAGCAACCAAACAGCCCCTTAAGGACATTGTCGCACAGCTTCATCTGAATTTTTTTCTTTGATTCTTGGCTTTTCATCTTGCATACAGAAGTAACTGCCAATATATACTTTATATACTTTGAAGACAGTATATAAAAATGTCTATGACATATATCACATGAACAGATAATATGATTGATGCACGGTAATTCCTCTGTCCAAGTTTTCAAGACATATTTCTACTTAGCAAATTAACCAAAAAGATATTGAAAATAAATAGATTACCCTTAATTATTATCGCTAGCACTATATTCAATGTATATATACAAAGAGTATAAAGTAAAGATGGATATTTATTAGAGTATAGAGAACACATCACACTAATTTTGTATTAGAATATGAAATACAACGAATATTTATGAAAAAGTCCATTAAAAAAATACTCCTTACAAACTTATAGTACTACTTTCAGTTTTAGTATAGGGCTACTAGAATCTTAGCTACGGCCCTGACTAGAAGAATAAAAATTTTCCGCTTATTGTTTTGAACGACCCTGTTTGTAATTAAGGAATTCATTTTGCAGGGTTTTCACCGTAAAAATAAAAACTCCGGCATTCCAAATGAGGCCAACATGTTGCCTCCAATATGTAAGCTCTGTCATCTTGGCCCGCCAAGCGTCCAAGACGACTGGACGCTAGAAATGTTTGCCGATGGCGATGCGTCGTTGCCGCGTGACACATGGGAAAAATCAGACGTAGTCCTGTACACCTGCCGCGACAGGACCGGCAGCGTCACGTCCTCGGATTGCAGCACGTTCACAGCCTGCACCACGGACGGCCGCAGCGCTCGGGTCTGGGTGCGCGCACCAGAGCCCGACGACGAGCGCGTGCCGCAGCTGCCACCTGCAACCGTGTTCGTGGTCGAGTTCGTCTCCCCTTAGCCTATGTTCCACCGTTTCGAGGACAGAGTTTCCGTCGTCACTACTACAGCGAGGCTTATATCAGATGTATGTTTACAGACGGTTTTGAAAACCCGTCTGTAATATGGAATATCAGAGACGGTTATGTACTCAAACCGTCAGTGCGAATATCACAGACGGTTTTATATTACAGCCGTCTATGATGCAAGAAATATCACAGACGGTTTCTAAATATAACCGCTCGTGATGGCTACAGATTTCATTACAAAGCGGTTTGAGTAAAACCGTCAGGATTTCACAGACGGTTATATACCACAACCGCTCGCAATATCTACAAGAGTCATTACGCACGATTATATTTAGAAACCGTCGTGATATTTCTTGCATCACAGACGGCTATAATATAAAACCGTCTGTGATAAATCCGTCTGAGCCCGTAAAAACAGAGTCTCGTTCCATCCACTTCGTTTGTAGAGTTTCGGTTTCTATCCTAAGTGGCAGCTGTGGAAGTGAGGCGATTTTTTTAAAGAAAGCCATTGATTTCGAAGAGTGATATTAGATTCATTTGATTTTGGTGATCTAAGGTTAGTAATGAGTTCTCTAATTGGAAGCATCCAATTCAATATATAGGTTGGTTAGGAGAGAATTAATTTAAAGATTGTTTGATTAGATCTAGCTTAATTGTAGCTGGATCCATATGTTGTTTGTGATATTTGGTTAGTAATGTGTTTTAATTGCATTGTATTCAACATCTAGCTTGATAAGGAAGGAATTTGATGATTTTTTTAGATCTCGCTTGTAGAACCATGTGTTGGTTGTTTGATCTATAAGGTTAGTTAGTAATGGTTCTATTTGCATAATATAATATTCGATCATGATGTAGCTAGCTAGCTTGTTAGGATAGAATTTAAAGATTGTTTAGATCTAGCTTATAGATCAATTCAAGTCTTTTGGTGATATAAGGTTAGTAATGGGTTCTAATTTCATTATTATATTGAAGATTATTTTGAATTGTGTTAATTATTTCTTTGTGATGTAATTAAGGTATGTAATTGCATAATTAGTTTAAGAATGTGTGCATACGACTACACAGTGCACTTAATATTTAACACTAAGTGTTACATGTATAGTGTAGATGGATCGAAAATTTGGATGTCTGGAGAGAACCGTCTGAGTCTTGAGTACCTTAATAGCGCTTCCACTTTCAAAAGAGCTGCAGAGGAGGATATGTTTAATAAGGGGGTGCAATTCATGTCATGTCCGTGCATTGATTGCGAAAATCTGAAGATGTTTCGAAACTCAGCGCAGATCGAAGCACACTTGATTCGGAGAGGTTTCAAAAGGGGCTATACATGTTGGACCAGTCATGGCGAAGAGCATAATATACAAGAAGCAGCAAGTAGTGTTAATATCGTCGACGAAGTCAATGATATGTCGGATGATCATATCGATTGTGCTTCCGATGAGGACAGGTTGCAGGATGACAATTTGGATCAGATGTTGCGCGATGCAGAAGGAAACCTTGATGACAGGGAATATGGAAAGTTCGGGGCTTGATGGAGGACTCGGAGAAACCTTTGTTCGCGGGTGCAAGTTGAAATACACAAGATTATCATCCGTGCTTGAACTACTCAAATTGAAGGCAAGCAACGGTTGGTCCGACAAGAGTTTCACAATATTTATACGTCTATTGGCGGACATGCTTCGAGGGAAACGAATTGCCGACAACCACCTACAAAGCCAAGAAGGTTCTTTGTCCCTTAGGAATGGAAGTAGAAAGAATACATGTATGTCCAAACGATCGTATCCTGACCGCAAAGAGTACACAAACTTGCATATATGTCCGTGTGCAACGATCCCAGACAAGCGTAAGAGTCATTCAGATGATGATGGCGAGAGCATTGAGGTGAAAAAGGTCCTCCTGCTAAGGTGGCATGGTATCTGTAATTCCCGCTTGAAGCGTTTGTTTGCGAACCCAAAGGAGGCAAAAGCTATGCGTTGGCACTTTGAGGAGCGTAAGAATGATGGAATGCTAAGGCACCTGCTGATTCCATCCAAAGGAGAAACATCGACAGAGCTTTCAAGAATTCGGTGCGGATCCGAGAAATATAAGGTTTGGATTGAGTACAGATGGAATGAATCCTTTCGGTAACATGAGCAGCGGCAAGATAGCACTTGGCCCGTAAATCAGTATCTACAACATTCCTCCTTGGTTGTGTATGAAACGGAAGTACATTATGTTGTCTCAGTGCTTATCCAAGGACCGAAACAACACAGGAACGATATTGATGTGTACCTAGCTCCATTGGTGGAAGATCTAAAAACACTGTGGGTTCTTGGGGTACACGATGGGATGCGTACAAACGAGAGAACTTTACTTTGCACTGCTTGTTGTTCTGCACCATAAATGATTACCATGCCCTTGCTAACTGTCAAAGGGCCAGAGTACAAAAGGAACCAAAGCCTGCACTCACTGCTTAGATGATACCGAGAGTTTATGGCTGAATCACTCCCGCAAAACCATGTACATGCATCACCGTAGGTTCCTTCGGAGGAATCACCCACATCGCAAGATGAAACAACTTTTTGACGGAAGGAACGAAAATGGTTCAGCTCCAAGACGTTTGAGCGGGAGAGATGTTCATGACATTGTTAAGGATTTGGATGTTGCGTATGGAAAGGGACATAAATCAAGTACCCGTGAAAAGAGCATGTGGAAGAAGAGATCAATATTCTGGGACCTACCTTCTTTGGGAGCACCTAGAAGTTCGCCTTTGCATCGATGTCATGCACGAGAGAAGAATGTCCGTGACGGCGTGATTGGTCTCTTACTCAACATTAAGGGTAAAACAAAGGATGGTATCGGACGCACGGCTTGACTTGGTCGATATGGGCATAAGACCGAGTTAGCACCGAAAGAGACTGATAAAGGCCGTGACGTTTGGAAACGCTTGTTATACTCTGTCAAAGGCCGAAAGAATGAACTCGGTCGTTGCTTGCATGGTGTGAAAGTTCCGTCCGGCTACTCCTCCAACATGAAGAGACTTGTTTAGTTGGAAGATTTGAAATTAACCGCATGAAGTCTCATGATTGTCATGTGCCGATGACACAGATGCTCCTCGTCGCAATTAGAAGTATTTTGCGGTCAAGGTCCGAGAGACAATCACTAGGCTGTGTTATTTCTTTAACACAATCGATTCGAAGGTCATCGATCCCGGGACTAGATGCTCGCAAGTCGAGGTGGTGATGACTCTATGTAATCTTGAGATGCATTTCCCTCCATCATTTTTCGATATCATGGTCCATCTCATTGTTCACCTTGTGACGAGAGATAAAGATATGCGGCCGGTGTTCCCACGTAGCATGTACCCGCTCGAGAGGTACATGGAATTCTCAAGTCTTACGATTTGGAATCGATCTCGTCCGGAGGGTAGCATTGTTGAAGGTTATGCAACGAAGAGGCCGCCGAGTTTCGCGTCGATTACATGGCCTGTGTCGAACCGATAGGTGTGCCTCGATCTCGCCATGAGGGGAGGCTCCAGGTATCGGGACCATCGGAAGGAAAGCAATCACGCTGATTCGGTTGCGATGCTCGAGCCCATTTCACGGTTTTGCAACACATGGCTGTAGTATCCGCCTATATCGTCGAGCACAAGCAATGGCTAAGGCAAGAGAATCCAGCACGACAGGAGTCTTGTATCACGAGACAGCATAACCTTCAGTTCAACAAATGGTTGAATGAGCGACCTATCACTGGGAGCTCTTGAGATGACACGCTGACATGGTTGGCAAAAGGACCAACTTTTACAGTTGTCATATGGAAAGGATATGACTTAAATGGGTACACATTTTACACGAGAGATCAGGATATGAAGAGCACAAATCAGAACAGTGGTGTCCGCATAGATGCATTCAATAATACCGCTAGGTTGACGAGGAGCTCCTACTATGGGTTCATCGAGGAGATATGGGAGCTCGACTACGTACTTTTCAAGATTCCCCTATTTCGGTGCCGTTGGGTCCACCTCCAGCACGTGAAGGTTGACAAGAGTAGCATCACTACTGTGGACCTCGAACGTGTCGGATACCAAGTCTTCTATGTAATCGACCCGTCCAACAAGAAGCGCCACGTAGTTCTTCAGGGAAAAAGGAGAATTGTCGAAGTTGAGAATGTAGTAGATGAGGAAGAGTACAATCAATTTGATGAGTTGCCACCTATCAGAAATGACATCCTGGTCCCAGAAGAACAACATGAGGAAGCAAGCTACACACGCGTCGATCATCATGAAGGGCTAATTTTCATACAAAAGAATAAGCATGTGGAGTAGTTATGAGAAGGGTGCATTGTCATCATGTTTACAAATTTTCATATGTAATAATATTACATGTAAAGATGATACGACCCATCGTGCTTTGTACATATGATTGTGATGATCTTTGTAAGTAGCTTGTGAAGCATCTGAATTATGTTTATACGATTGTGATGACCTTAGTAAGTAGTTTGTGAAGCATCTGAATTATGTCAGGATTGTAATGACTATCTTCCTTCAATGCAAGGCAGAGCTCATGACTATCTTCCTTTAATGCAAGAGGCAGAGCTCCTGCCATTCCATTCAAAAAAAATGAAAAGTACTTACCACAAACGGTTCTAAATTTGAACAGTCTGTGATGTTTTATTATCATAGACTGTTCTAAAATAGAACCGTCTGTGATGTTTTATTATCATAGACTTTTCTATTTTAGAACCGTCTGTGGTATTGTCTCCCATATATCTCCCACGCGTAGACCTCATTCACAGCGCGCCAAACCCTAACCCAGCTCTGTGACCTTTTGTCTCCAGCGGCGGCTCCCCCTGAAAGGACAGGGCATGTCGCCTAGAGGGGGGTGAATAGGCGAATTAAAAATTTAAAGCTAAATCGCAGCGGAAATTAACAGACAGTTCGGAGTATCCGAAATATACTTCGGACTGTCCGAGTTGTTCGGATAGTCCGGGGTAATATTCGGATAGTCCGAATGCTTCTTCAGATAGTCCGAGGATTGGTTCGGATATTCCGAATGCTCCAGAGCACACAGGTCGCAAAAATATATCTAGGCTATTTGGGGATATTAAATACACCAAATTAAGCTAGTTAGCTTAGAATACTTTAAGCAAATAGAGATCTAGCCGAAAACTTACTAGAAAAGTAGATCGGGCAATTTCAAGATTCAAAATCAAATACTAGAGCAAGAGTAAGAAGCAAACTTGGAGACGATGATTTTTCACCCGAAGTTCGGATCCTTGAGGGGATCCTACATCTCCGTTGAGGCGGCTCGGTCACACTTGAGTCGGGGTCTCTTTCAACCCTCTTACTCCCGGTGTTGCACAAATGCACTCGCCGGTTTCAACTCCTTTGACGCTTGAGCCGGGGTCTCTTTCAACCCTCTTCCTCCCGGTGTTGCACAAATGCACTCGCCGGTCTTCACTTTTTGATTCCTTCCCTTGCGGAGGCGGAACTGCCTTCACAAACTTCCCACGACCAACCACACAAAATCTATGGTGGCTCGAGGCGACCTCCTAGCCATCTAGGAGTCCTCAACCACCAAGAGTAACAAATGCTCACAAAGAACAAGCTTGGAGATGAAATCAAGTGCTCAAGCAACTCAAAAACTCACTCAACCTAGCACCTCACTCCTCAAACTCTTCCCAACCCTTCTCACAAAGGGGACCACTTAGATCTAAGGGTAGAGGGGTGTTTTGGGGGCTCAAGAACAAGAGGATAGCTTCTCAAATGAATGGGGTAAGAGCCACATCAAAATGGGGGAGGATGGGGCTATAAATAGAGCCCACCAAAAACTAGCCGTTTTCCTCAACGTTCAGGTCAGTTCGGACGGTCCGAGCTCAAGTTCGGATAGTCCGAACATTCGGATACTCCGAGTTCATCTTCGGATAGTCCGAACTGGCACTGAGCAGCCCGACAAAAACGAGCATAACTTTTGACTCCGGACTCCGATTTCAGTGATTTTGGACTCTACTGAAAGCTAAGGATAAGGGCTACACAACTAACAAGGTCTCACTACCCAAATCTCAAAGGATAAATCCAGATTTCACAAAGAATCCAAGAGAGACCTACAATTCTCTCTTTCCGGCACCACCAACACCACACTCTCTCTAAGTTTCACAAGGATGGATCACTTGAGCACTTGACACATCTAAAAGTCATTCAATGGAGCATCCCTCTTAATAGTACGGCAATCCTTAGACTCAAATTAAATCAAAGAAATCTAAATCTTACATTCAATCCGCATGCCGTCTTCTCCGTGGATGCAATGTGCATGATGTCTTTAACCAAATGATTGATGACATCTTCGCCTTGTCCAACTTGACTCGATTCACCTCATGAGACTCTCATCCTATCAACCTTGACTTGATCATCCTCTCCGACGATCTCCATGCCAAGTCGATCTTGACTTAGTCCTCAACTCTTGGTGACACCGCCGTCTTGTTGACCTCGGTTTAACGATCATCCTCCACGATACCTTGGTCATCATACACACACGGGACATAATTCTTTCCAAACCACTCATGAAAGACATTAGTCCCAAAAGCTCAATAGATATGAATAAATTGATATTTGTGAGCAGTTGATTTCTACAAGTGTTTCATATAAAGAAGCACAACAAAAATGGAAACACTTGACATAAGAGATGTTCTCTACTAAGTGCATCATGATGAATATGTAATTGATCTATATGCACTAGAGAGATAATTGCCGATATGATGAATCAATTAAATTATGGCAAGGATCACAGTCTTTACTTAAATGAAGCACATGATAGAATATACACGAATTGTACATGTGCAACTAATATTTAGAATAAGAGTAAATATGTGATCCAACACTAGATTAAACTTCACTAAGAGAATTGCATGAGAAGATATACAACTAAAACATGCATGCACCAAGTCAATCTATAGCAATGTGAAGTTTAACTCTAGTTAATACATGCATACTAAAAAATAAAGCACATAATGAACTCAAATGAATATATATGCACAAATAAATATGACATGAACCAATGTGCTTATATATAATCGACATGCTACTTGGAGTTCACTATGCATTTGCACAAAAGGAATGCAATAACAAATATGGAAGGGATACCGAGATTGCATACCTTATCTTTGCTTAACCATCCCACTTGATTTTCCTCTAAATAGATGAGACTGATACTCAACTAGGCAATAACATGTTAGTCTCATATCAATATAATCATATTAGAGGTTTGTCATTTGTTAAGCACTAAATTAAGCATTTCCTTAATTACATAGATTGTCATTATATGCGTTTGTCATTAATCACCAAAATAACATAGGTGCCTAGATGCACTTTCACCCCCTCGTCGTACGGTGGCCTCCCCCTCTCGACGTCCTCGCCGCCATCGACCTCCCCTCCCCGGCATCGACATCTTGCCCGGCATCGGCATCCTCCCTCTCGACGTCCTCCCCGCCATCGACCTCCCCTCCCCGGCATCGACATCCTCCCCGGCATCGGCATCCTCCCTCTCGACGTCCTCCCCGCCATCGACCTCCCCTCCCCGGCATCGACATCCTCCCCGGCATCGGCATCCTCCCTCTCGACGTCCTCCCCGCCATCGACCTCCCCTCCTCGGCATCGACATCCTCCCCGGCATCGGCATCCTCCCCCGCAGCGACGTGTTCCACGGGGTGGGCGCTGTGTTCTTGTGCATCTCGGTCTTCAACCGTGATTCTCGCGCTTTGCCTCGGCTTTGTTGGCTCGGATCCAACGCTACGTAAGCAAATACGGTGCCCTCTCAGGATCTCGAGGATCGATGAACCGATTGAGTATTTACGGGGACTAGCCATCGAGCTAGAGGTTTCTCGATCTGGAGGCACCGCTCGCCATTTGCTCTATTTTTCGGTGTTGTTGTGCTAGTTAGTGAGTTACGGGATACTTTCGTGATTATTCTCGGTCTTGCAAAGGGCCGGTCGATCATGCTTGGGGACCTTGCGTGTGGGCTTAATGTTCAATGATGATTTAGGGATGGAATAGACTAATTGTGACAACAAATCTTAGCAATCAATTTCACTTTCATATATATATATTTGATTAGCTCTATTACAAACTGTCTTTATATGCTTAGTTAGTGTGCTATTGTCATCTATCTTTGGTACGTTACGGTAACATTTCACTATCTTGTTTCCTTAGCATTGCTTGAGCATGTTATTTATCGTCAAAGAAGCTTGCTTTGAATGATTCACTATTCTTGTGCATATAAGATAACTAATTGAGTAGATTTATACTTAACTTTGTCAAGTATTAAATCTGTTATTGAGATAAAGTTGTCACAATCTAGTCTATTACTTGTCCATTGTGGCGAGGAGGGCCTTTTAAGGCAACCCGACATCTCGAGAACATTCAAACAATCAATATGAGCTTTATGCTAATTGCTTTATTCGTAATAATTGCATATGTTCATATGTGAGATCCTCGAGCTTCGTTCTATTATTCTCGTTAGCTGTCAAAGTTCAATCCATATGTATTCTTACGCTTGTCTCATGTGTGGATGTCCTAGTTTTAGGGGGAGGTGTCGCGAAATTTTTATTAAGTCCAAGCAACCTCCTAGTTCGCTTCTTTTAGCTAAAAGGCTAATAACAAGCCATTTAGGCTAGTTCTTTTAAAAGGCTAATAACAAGCCATGGTATCCACAAACTTATTCACTCTAATTTGATTTTATTTGTTCTTCTCTTTTAGTTCGCTTTCAAACTATTTTAACTTATAAAGAAGATGTCGTCCTCTAATCCATCGTCTGAAGGACATGATATGCCCTCAAAAGAAGAACCGACCCGCGCTGCAAGAGGACCAAACAAAAGACCAACAGACCGATATACCATTACAGAGATCGATCCAAAGGATGAGGCCCTAGAAAGCCAAAAAGGCAAATAATGCATTTTGAGTATGTGCGGGATAGTAGCACGAACGGGTTCCGATCACGCTATCTTCCGGAGGTTGGTGACTATTGAGGCTCGCAATGCCTTGCTGACGGAAGTTCTTTCATCGTTCAACATTCCAGAAGAATTCGCTTCCCTAGTGCGACGGTATGCACTACTAGCGGCAGGAAAGGCATGGAAGACCTTCAAGCATACGCTTTTCGTAGACTACGTCAAGAAGAATATAGATCCATACTCTAAGTATGGGTTCATTGATACGGATACGTGGCGGCGTTTTGTTGAGATGAAGACGACAGACGAATTCGTGCATCAAAGTGAAGCAAACAAGGCCTTGCAGGCAAGGAACACTCACCCCCACAGACTCGGCACTGCTGTTTAAGCGGGGAAGAGAGCACAATGGGACAGGGAGGATGAGGAGGGTATCTCGCCATTTCCAGCAATCACAGATCCACATGCCGAGATCGGCTAAGAGCGAGGTCTTCGCCACGCCCTCCGCAACCGTCTCCTTCGTAAACCCCGTGGACGAGGAAGTCTGCCAACGCCTGGTAATATATAAATCGAACTACCAATTTTACGTAATTAGTCCATGACTTCATAAGTGAAATAACTTGTCGGGATCTTGCAGGTAGCGTTGAGTACACAATCGGCCGATGGCTCTTTTTTGCCAGACAGGGAGAAAGATGCACTGTCCATGGCCTTGGGAAGCAAGGAACACCCTGGTCGTACAAGAGGCATAGGGGTTTTTGTTCCATGGAAAATTGGATTCCCAGACAACTTCCACATATACCGAAGTAAGAAGAGAACTAAAGCCGAGCGCGAGTCAAATCTTATAAAGAATTTGGAGGACAAGTTGAGAGGAGAGTTGAGAGAAGAGTTGAGGGGAGAACTGAGAGAAGAATTTTATGAAAGGATAAGAATCCTCGAGGAAAGGCTCACCAATCAAGAAAGAAATCTCTGTACAAGCCCCGAAGTATGTCCGCAAGTTTGCCCCATCGCCTGTGAAGAGCAGTTGTGCATCCGCTCCTCCAAGTGACATAGATGAACATAGCGGACTTATCTGTATGTGACATTAAGGTGGCCACGCGTGCAATCTCTAAGTGAGAATTAGCAATGGCACCGCTCCTCCGACGGTTTGCTTGGGGCATGGCGTATCCATCCACTAAGGGGACCATGGTGCAGTACCATGATAGCGCCGGTTTCACCAAGGTCAATGTGGACGGGTATTTGATAGTTTCAAAATTGTCGATCTACGAAGCCGCTAAGCACGAGATCGTGAAACTTGGGGATGCTATTGGCACATTCATCCAATGGCCTAGCAGCGACATCTCTCTGGTCGTCCCTTCTGTCATGCAACAACCGCGACGATCTGATTCGCCTATTGTATCGCCATATGATCAGTTGGCTACCAAATCGGCGATGTCTGCCAGACTCCACTTGATGTACATAATGTTGACCTCTTTCCTACCCATTCCTCTCCCGTGAAGGGTTCATACAAAACAAAGAAAGGCAAGGGCAAACAGAAGAAAGAAAGGCAAGAACAAGTCGACTATCCATCTGCTGAGTTGGCTAAAAAATACAAGCTAGGAGAGCCGTTACTAACGAAAAGGCAAGTAACTTCACTTAGTATACCTTGCCAACAATTGCATAAGTGGTACACCCAAAAAGCCGAAAGCCAGAGCGTGAACGCATGTTAAGTATCGGCGTTAATTTCAAGTATGAACATCTATTCAACGACTCGGGGGCTTCTTCGGTCGATTTTCGGACTTGTTCCATCTCTACAACCTCGACGCCTCGACGCCAAGACTCATAAGATGCTGGACCTTGTAAGTGTGTGCTATCATAGTCTACATTCGCCTAATAGTGATAAATGTCCTCCAATATATATAATTCGCCTTTGTATATATAGATACATGCAACTTGAAGCGATACGCAGAAACTATCGATCGGTTTCTCGACCCACATATAGTCTCAAAGTAAACAATGGATGAGGATATAAACATGGTCGAGAAATACGTGATAGAGGCATTGCTAACACAAAAAGATAAAGAATTCATACTTATACCCCATAACCCAGGGTAAGTGCTACCACATAATATACTTTGGTGCATCTGTGTGCACACAACTCGCTTCGCTCATTGTCCATTGTGATATACTGTGTAGGTTTCATCGATTCTAATTGTAATTGAACCAGCCACAAACCGGGTTAAGTACCTTGATTCGGACGTGGCGGAAACCACGACTTGACACCTATCGCAAAATTACTCACCGGTAATCACGCTTCCTACATACATGGTCGTGTAAGTTGTTCCGTGTTTATATTGCTATTGGAATGGCTTAGGCTAACCTTTTGCAATCATGTAGAGCGCTCAAACACGTGAAAGATTGGACTAAACTACAGATGATTTGAACTTTCCCAGATCCGCTATACACAACAATTCTATATCAAACCCCGTAATAGTGACTCTAGAACTAATCAGAGGTTTTATTTGCGATTACACCAAGAAGGTCGGAAAAAACCTATATGGATTTTATGTTTGCTACAACATGCAAACCATCGCCGCTAAAAAACATAGCAAGACGGTTAAAATCTGCGTTGATCGAGGCCCATTTGAGCAACATTAGAGGAAAGTTTGTTTCTTCCCCGCCACCAAGTAATACATAAAAAGGCGCTGTTCACGCAAAGATGATAACTTCGAGTTGTACAATTGTCAAATGGTATTTATTAATTCGGAAAATATGTCAAAAACTTGCGGTTATTCTTGTTTGTACGATTCATTGTATTGTCACATGATATTATCCTTAATACATATTTGCTCATCTTGAATGCAACAACTTAACAATATCTTGCTTGTTGGAACTAGATGTTTTTCCTACACCCTCAGCAGAACCTCCATTATTTATGGTTTGTTGTTCGAAATTTCCATCTACTTAGGTATTCCTGCATCAATATTTACGAGACACGGTCAGTTATAGATGTTGTAATTGAATATCTGCACTTCCTATATGCATTGAGGCAACAGTTTGTCCGATCAGGATAGACTTAAAATATAAATATTTGTAGCGCTTTTTCTCCCTTCTTATGATAATGTTGATGGAACTCGACTAATAAATCAACCAAGATGTAATAGCCCACTAAATTCAAAAATAAAGAAAAATAAAGATTTTATATTTAAAAAGGGAAATGAATTAAAAGTTTAATTGAAATCAAGATTTTGATTTTAAACAATAACCTTTCCTCATTTCTTTCATTATAACCTTAATGAAAAAGAAGAATTCAAAACTCAAAATCATTATTATTACCAAAACAAATGAAATATCAAAATGAGTTTAAAATGTGATCTTGATTTGAATTTGTATTTCTGATTTCTCTTGCATTTAATTGAGCTTTTGCTTTTAAAAGAAAAGCTAAATGCATTGAAATTATAAAATGATAAAAGTAAGAAAGTAAAAGTAAAACATCAACAAAAATAATATTAAAATTTCAGAGCATCCCATATCTCTCCAGAATCAAATCATTATGATTAAGATAATCTGAACAATGAAAATAAAAAGAAAACATATGATAATTATGAAATAAGAAAAGCTGATTTAAATCTTATTAGATTTCAATAGCAAACCCTAGACCTATCCTCAAGCTAATATTTTTACCATGCCAATCTAAGAACCATATCTACCTCCGGTAAAAATATCAAGAATAAAAACTTACATTTGAATTAATTATAAATTCAAAAACAGAAACTAGTAAAAGCTGTAAATAATAATGTCAGAATTTTTATAATTTATGTATTGAAGATAAAATTCTGAAAAATTTACAGAAGTATTATTATCTCAAATTATTTTGAAAAACAAATTCTTAAAAATAAATAAATTCATTAAACACTTTAATAAATCGAAAACAGAATCAGAGACTCTGTACAGTGTACATTGTCAGAATTTTAGTAAAATATCTACAAAGATTTTTTATCTCAAAAATTGTCTGAACCCTTATATTTACTTGATCAACCTCTGAAAAAAGTTTCATAAAATCCTGAGTCGAATTGAATTATTCAACTCAAGGGGCAAGAGGACCTCAGTATAGCTGGAGCCGTCCATTTCACCGTGACCGTCGGATCTCCACCTGTCATTCATCCAGTGCAGCCCACGGTTCAGCCTTATCCCTCTCCCTCTCACTGCCGAGTGGCCCCGTGGCCCACTCGTCAGCTTCTCCTTCTTCCTCACCTCCCCTTTCTACGTTCTCTCCCGCACACAAAGAAGAGCGAGCTAGCAGCGCCTCCATCCTCATCACCCAAGCTCCAATTGGCGCCGCAACCCGCAGACCAAGGTCGATAGCACATCACCGCCCCTAGCACTCCATCAAGCCGCTGAATTTACCCTGTCTCTGCAAGGACTCGCGAGAAGCTTCACGCCACTTAACCAGCCGCTGCAAAATCCAACTCCATTCAAGTCCGGTTGCTCATCGTCTCTATAAATGGCGCCTAGCTGATCACTGAGTCGCGCGCAACCTTTCCCCTCACCCCCTTCTTCTTCTCCCCTAGCCAAAGCACCCGAAATCCCCTCTTTTCCGCCATGGCCGAAGCTCCAAAAGCTCAAAACCAACTCGCAATTCCTATGATACTTCCATCCATTTTCAAATTAACTTGAGCCTTAGCATCACCAATCAATAAGGATCAAAAGCCCTCAACAATTTCCTGAGCTCACCATGCGAAATCTCCCCGCCGCCGTTGCCTCTTCTTCTCCATGGCCGGCCGACGAGGGCGGAGCTCCTCGGAGATTCTTCCTTGGAACCAAACCCAAAAACGAAACCAGTGTGACCCCCTGATGCTATTCATGCTACCGATTCAAGCTCTTGCGCCCTAATCCTTGCTCACCACCGTCCGCCATTAGAGCCGCCGCCTGGAGCTCAGGGGCACACCTCTCCGGTAACTCTTCCGCCAAATCGTTTCTTCCATCGTGTGTGGTTCGCCGAGACCTTCCTCCCCATATCCTCGCCGCCACCGGAGACTCACCGGAGTGCTGTCGCCACACCCCTGAAGCCGTCGCTCTGTCCCTGTCTCTCTGCGCGGTGGGACCGAGTGGTCAGATGCCTGAGGTAGAAGAAGCTGAGCCAAAGGCGCCTCCTCTGATTGAAAGCGTATTCCTTCTTTTCCAATCAAACCAAATATTCAAACTTAAATATATTTTACAATTTTAATCAAAACTCAGTGGGACAAAATTCTATAATCATCTAAAATCATAAATAATATAAATATATAAAAATATTTAATTTTTGATCTGTAGAATAATTATTTATATTAAACTTTGATTATAATGCTAATATGGTTTTAATGGGAACTTGTGAATAATAAGTAATGAAATAGTGAAATAAATATTAATGTAATGCTAGAATCAAGATGTATTCAAATATCCAAAACATTTAATTTTTGAGTCACAAAGCAATTATTAAAATTAAAGTCAAGAATAAACTCCATTATGTATATTATTGCTTACATAGAAAATATAATTCTTAAAATCTTTAAATAAATTTTTATGTGTTCTAGAATCATAACAAACCCAAATATGTAAAAATGTTTAATTTTTGAACTAAGTTCATATTATTTGCTTTGTAACCATTAATGAACCCTATTATAACCATTAACAAAAATAATAGCATGATAACTCATAAAATGATGAAATAAATGGTATTAAGTTCTTAAAATATTAAGAATCCATGTATGTAAAAATATTCCAAATAAGATTTAGTTTACATTCTTCTAATGAAAAGAAATGTTAATTATAACAATAAGTAAGTAGGTAATCTATTGCAATGAAAGTTAAAATAATGCAAAATCAACTTTAAAATATTCCTAGAGTTGTACCCTGCTAATGTAAGAAAAATAAATTAAAGATCATATATAATGTAGTTACAATCTTAATATAGAGTTGACCGATTTAGCGTTATTCATCATGATTATTTAGACTATTTCATCAGTAGATTAAATAACCCGTCTAAATGCTAAAACCTATAAGACCTATTTAGAAATACTCCACAAAGTTTATACTACCGTATTCTATAAAAATATTCTTAGTTCATTAAGGTTTACATATTAATCTTATCAGTTCAAAAACCTTAAGTGATAATCATTCACTTCCTATTCTTGCCGATTCCGTATAACGCAGTGTTCAAAAATTTGGTACTTGGCGGCGATATTGCGGCCGATATTGCGGTTGGCGGCTATAAACATAATGAATTCAGCCCTTGGCGGCTTTGTTTATGCTAGGCCGAATTGCGGGCCTTGGCGGCTGGCACAAAACTATGAGAGAGACCATTTTGATCTATTGTTTACATGACCTGATGACCATGATTGAAAGATTCATGTCATCGCCCTCAAAATAAGGTGCACTAAGTCACTAACATAGTACTTACTACTTAGTTTATTAATTGATTAATTGAGTAGTATTTGTTCAAGTATTTTAGTTTAATATTCTACTATAATATTTGATGTCTTGCAATTTGCAAATAACTAGAAAAGAAAACTAAAAATTTTTATTCATAATACAATCAATAATATATATGAATTATATTAATTTTTGGTCGCTAAGGGCCAAAACGCCGAGACCCGCAATTGCACCATAAATACGGCCTTGGCGCTTAGCGATGTTTCAACCTTAGAACGAATCCCGAGCGAACTCTTGAACACTGGTATAACGTAAGATTTACAATGTCACATAAGCCTTTTCGACGATGAATATAATGCCTCATCTAAATCCTAAAACTTATAAAATTAGCTTAGTAGTGCTCTTCAAAGTACAGACTACCATATTATGCAAAGATAATCTTATTTTAACATGATTAGTATATTAATCTTACTAGCTTAATAACTCTAAGTGCTCACACTCCTAAAGACCGTAATATGAATGAATGAACTCTAAGTATAAATGAGAAATCAATAATTAAGTTATTTGTATCACCAGAACCTTCTCAAATATCATATAAATAATGCTAATAGCTTAAATCAATATATTAGCCTTTTATAACTACAATATTAACTAAATGTTGCTTTGAATCTGAATCCTAATTAAAGGTAAGAATTCACCTTAAGCCTGAAATGATCATATCTATTTAATCTTAAACTATTTTTGCATCTTGAATTCGTAAAATAAAGTTAATAAAATCATAAAGAGCAATCCCTGTTACTTGTGAAGAATCTTTAATTGTTCTTACTATCTACTTTCTTTTTGCCCTTATTAAAATATACTATTTGCTATATTTCTGACGATCCACGTGTAGAACTCAACGTTTCCAATACCATCGTCGCCTTCATCAGTCGCAACTTCAACTTCGTCGTAAGCAATGATTAAGCAAGGCAAGCACCCCTTTGACCATGTTGATCCCAGTTTTGTAAATATTTTCATTTAATATTTTTATTGCACACGTATATTCTTTAAACTCTGCTATATTGTGGGAAATGGTAGTTATACCTGTTGATTTCTGAAACTCCCTTGACAAGTATGAAATTGTGAACCTTGATACCTTAGAATCATGGTTAGACAATATATAATGTCATTCTGGGTATACACGATGTTTAATAATTTTTGCTTAGCCATGCTTTAGACTTAGTATATGTCGAATTGGGACATTGATCAAATAATACTTGGATATGCTGAGGCATGATGATGATTCTTAGACATGTTGAGACATGATAGTGATTTTCGGTTATTTTAATTAAAAATAAAAATAAAATTATAATATTGATGCGGGTAATTATTGGCAATAGCCTGGAGTGCATAAGGGCTTGCACGTAGTGTAGGGTGAAGTATTGCCCGTATCGGATTAAGGACCGAACTATGGGTTGTTTTCAGGCCAAGATAACCGTACAACCACAAGTGCTGTTATGGGGCAGTCTTAACCTATTAAGTTACTTAAAATTAACTTTGCACATTGGTAGGCTGGAGAATGGTGCACACCATGATATGGGAGAGAAGTGGGACACTCTGATGTACCACTGTTTGTCGTACTATGTACAAATATCTTCTACCCTATAGGGAGAAGTGGGACAACCTGGTACACCACTGTTTGTCGTACTAGCACAAATATCTTCTGCCCTTTAGGGGAGAAGTGGGACATTTTGATGTAGCATCACTTGTCGTACTAGTACAAGTATCTTCTACTGCCATACTATGGGTTCACCATGCTGGTGCAAAGCTAGGGTTAAGTAATGTAACGGTTATGTTTTGATCTCTCTGCGGCACACCAAAGGAAGTGTGCTAATAGCGCTGCACAAAGAGACGATCATTTCTTGTGGGTAAAGCTGTACACCTCTGCAGAGTGTAAAACTAATCGATTAGCCGCGCCCGCGGTTATGGGCACTTGATAAAGTCATCACATAGTTAGCGTTTTCTTTTACAAAATGTGGATTTTGATATATGCTGTCAAGCATCATAATTTGGATTGGATATCCTGGTTGAAAAGGAATTATTTCGGATTGATATGTCAACAATTGATTCATAAGGATGATCAGAGGAACTGAGGTTCGTGAAATTTACTATTTCGTACTTATATATTAAAGTTGCTTTTACGTTTATGTTCTACACTTCAGTAAATTCTTTTACAAACTAGCTTTCTGCAAATTAACCATGAAAACCTTTCCTTTGAATGGCCTGCATATATTATAGGATTTATAAAAGTCTTGCGGAGTACGAATGTACTCACCCTTGCTTAATTAATATTTTTAGGTGAAGACTAAGAATAGCTCGACGAAATTATTCAACGCAGGATTCGGGAATGATAACGAGTTCTTCTGGGGATTTATGCCTCGCCGCTGCTCATTGGATGGATGGGCACACTACCAGCTTTGTTTCATTGGCGCTATATTCTCCGAGTTGTAAAATTTCCGTATATTAACTTCCGCTTAATTAATATAATGTGTGGTTGTGATTCCAAATGTTGTAAATGTGCGTACTAGCTACTGATCCAGGGACTAGTACTGTGTGCACATGAGATTTCTATTTTTGCAATTATGTGAAAATGGGGGTCATTACACAAGACCCACACGCAGCATGGCGAGGTGACGGCAACCATAGAGTGCTTGATCGAACCTGACACACTGGAGTGTGTGATTTGCTTCATGCCATATGAAGTGGCCTTGCGCAGAGTCACCGTCGTGCCACGGTGCAGAGTACCCAGACGACATGCTCTTGCGCAGCGTCACCGTTGTGCTACGGTGGGAGAAAATGGTACTTCGAAAAATTTGTAGATGTATTTCATAGATTACTCTAGTTAAGCTAATTAAAGATTGAACAAATGTGATTACATTTTTGAACGTCGTTTTTGGGCTTGATTTGGAATGTGAAGGTAGATGTGAAGCTGGCCAGCTCGCCGGTGGCGCTGTCCCAGAGCAGCACCGGACGCGCATAAGACACACGGCCAACGCTGAAGACATCGCCAATGATCCAGTTCTTGGTTAGTTCGATCACGCCGGAGCCCATGTGCGCGTCACCTTCGCACCTGAGCTCCGTGCCGCAGGGATCGCCAGAGCTGGAGAAGTTGAAGCTGAAGGAGAGTGAGGTAGCACGAGGTGCATGGATTGACAACAGCGAGCAGCACAGCCAAAAGGACATGAAGAGAAGGTGGTGAGAGCTCATTGCCGCCGTTGGTGTTGTTTGTTTGGGTCCTTCAGTAAGACGGGGAATTAAAGTTGGCAATCAGCTAGTGTATACTCACACGAATACGAAGACACGCACACAAACACTCCTTGTTTCGCTTTTCTTTCCGTACATTCATGGCGTGCATCGATTTTCCTTCCTGATCGATGAGTATGGACTGGGCTGGGTTGACACTTAACTGAATTGACGAACGGATGCTTCAGCTATACGTACCCAGCGAGCTCTGCACTGCAATAAATATGACCACGAATAGCAAACACATCATAAAGCTACTTGAGTCTTGACATGCAAGTTCCTTATTTCGCCTTCCGTGCAACTAGATAAGGAAGCGCGGCGGCACGCCGCGCGCGCGAACAAAAACAAATTTGTGTTTTTTTCGGCGAAAAAACGGAGCACGAAAACATTTTTTTGGAAAACAAGGAAAAACAAACCACGGAAACATTTTTTTCCGGGAAAAAACGCGCGCGAACAAAAACAAATTTGTGTTTTTTCAAGTAAAAAACGGAGCACGAAAACATTTTTTGGAAAACAAGGAAAACAGACCACGGAAACATTTTTTCCGGAAAACGCTAACAAAAAAAAACAAATTTGTGTTTTTTCAAGAAAAAATGGAGCACCACCACGAAACATTTTTCCGGGGAAAACGCTACAACAAAAACAAATTTGTGTTTTTTCGCGAAAAACGAGCACGAAAACATTTTTTGGAAAACAAGGAAAAACAGACCATTTAAAACATTTTTTCCGGAAAAATCAATTTGTGTTTTTCCGAGAAAAACAGAGCACAAAAACATTTTTTCCGGGAAAAACGGCGCACGAAAATATTTTTTCCGGGAAAAACGGAGAAAGGACCTAAACGTAAAGAGTAAGGACCTAAATGTTACGTTTTTGGACCTCTCCGCTGTCCTGAAAAATTAGAAAAGGGCTTGTTCGCGATTTGAATTTAACGGGAGGTTTTTTCCGTAAAACGGCGCACCAGGGACCTAAACGCGATTTATAAAAGAAAATCTTCCTCTCACGGAAAATCGCGAAGGACCTATCCGTAACTTACAGGGACCTATCCGTAATTTTGAGAAACTCGGAGGGTTTTTTTGCAAAACGCGCAGCGCGATGACGTGGCACGCCCTGGAGCCGGGAAACCCACGATCTTTATATACGTTAGTATTCCCGCGGAGAAAAGGTGTCACGATTACTGGTTTTGACATGAAATACTAGAGAACGTATCCTGCACATAGTAAGCTTCTGTGCATTAGTGCACACCAACTAACAAAAGTCATGAAAAATTCTGAAAAAAATTGTAGATGTACTTCATAGATTACCCTACCTATGTATGAAGTTTCAAGATCAAATTCATTATATATCGAGTTACAAAAAAGAGAAAATCTAACAAATTTAATAGTTTAAACTTGTCAGAATTTCTCTTTTTTTAACTCTCGATATATAATGAATTTGAACCTACAATTTTATACATAGATAGAGTAATCTATGAAGTACATCTACAATTTTTTTCAAAATTTTTCATGACTTTCGTTAGTTGGTGTGTACGATGTGTACACGGAAAGTCTGTGTGCACAGGATACGTTGCCAGTCAGCTAGCACTCCAAGGTAGACTTGTTCCTCGACTAGTTTTTGTTAACGTCGTCCACTTCTTCCCCATCACTCCATGCACAGACACACAGATGATATGATCGTCATTGTTAATCATGTAGAGGCAAAAACGGGGACAGCAATGGGTGAGAGAGGCATGGTCCTGCTGTGGTTATGTTCTGAAGTGTTACAGTTGTCGGATTATGAACAGTAACTGATGGTTTCAATTTGCAACAAAAATGGACCGGGGCAAGTTACCCTATGTTTCTGAAAACATGACGGGGGCATCAAAATCGAGCAAGCAGTGGTCGAGACCGAAAATAACAGTAGGCTCACGCTGTGTAGACAGTTGGGTTACGGCTGTTTAAAAGTAAATGAAAACAGAAATAGAATGAATGGATGAACTCATCTTTGCATTGATCAATGTATATATTTGTACATGTGAAGGGATGCAATGAACAGGTGCCTTATCCAAAGAAGCAACTGCTCATGCATCTATTGTCAAAGGGTGTCACACCCTTTGATTATAAGATTAACTACTAATCTAAGTCTTAATGAGATCACTATAAAAGATGTCTTCATAAGAAGACATTGGTTCATAACACTCCCCTTTGATCAAATCTTTCTTGAGATCAATGCGTTATATTGATTGTTCTAAGAACCCTGTGGGAATAATCTGAGGATTATATTGATATGCCATCAAAAACTCCTTTAAACCCGGTGGGAAAAATATGACATATATAAGTGTTATTAATAAATTACTATGTCTTTAGTAGCTCCTCTAAAAACCCTTGTCGGGAAAAATTGGAGATACGACATAATATATTAAACTCCTCTAAAAACCTTGTAGGAAAAATATAAAGAGAAGATATGTTGATATACTGTTGAAAACTCCTATAAAACCCAATGGGAAGATTTAGGAGAAAAATGATACAGTATATTTAAGTGATTGTCTCTAATGAACTCGTATGAGAAAACCTATTATAGGAAAAACCTACAAACGAGTTTGAGAACAATGCATGTCATTGATGTTTCCTTAAAAACCCCAATGGGGAAAACAGAAAACATGACATATACTCGTGTTTGATATTACCTCATTAAAAACTTTTCATGAGAAACCTTGTGAGGAAAAACTCATAAAAAGAAAAAAGTGTAATATTTGTTAAGACAGGTTAATAGTTAGGAGATATCTCCCCCTGACTCTTGCAAATTTCGAAGTCGTCTCATACCAATCCCATAAACACATTTCAAGAATGTAGAAGATGGTAATGACTTGGTGAAAAGATCACGAGGTTATCGCATGATTTGGTTTGCAA